>JACCGJ010014049.1:0-15086 GCA_013407085.1 Atriophallophorus winterbourni | reverse complement strand
TAAAACACTGTATGAACTTCGTCGCCCGGTCACCAAGCGCATTCCTCAGCGTCGCCATTTGATACTCTTTATCGGTATTCTTCAGATTCGCCAACGTTCGAAAATCGCTAAACTGTTGCTTCCACAGTTTCCATCTCTCCGCCAATCCCTCATCATCTTTCATCCTGAGTGGTGCCGGCGGTCAAACATTAAGGTCGCTAAATCGGAAGTTGTCAGTTCTATCCGACGCTTTCTCGTCGTTCATCCTCGTCACCATGTAGAAAAGTCAAGATCAGAGCGATAGATGTGTATTCACTACACGTCAACAAACATATGAATCATCATGGGAATTACAATACAGAGATAGACACACTGACAGCTACTGCATTCTCATTGGACAATGAGTATTCATGCTGACAGCCACTCCACACCCTCCACTTACTGGGAACAACTCCTAGTGGCAGGCATGAATCAAAGAGCTGGCAAAACGGTTCGGCAAGCACTGACGCAAGATTTTTAAGCACAATTAAGTAGATGCCGTCCGGTCCCTCAGATTTGTTGACTTGAACATGGATAAGTGCGTCAAACACCTCAGCCTCATTGAAGGACAACTCATCTAATACATGGACACCAGGTGTCGGGTTAAGCAGACCTGACGGTGCGTTTGAAGAATTATCGCGGCGTTGAACGCTACTGAAAAACCCTGAGAAGGCTGTCGCGTTAGACAGGTCGGTATCGGCAATTTTTCCGTCCTCCAGTTTCAAATCCCCTATGTTTTCCCTAGTTTTTCCTTTTGACTGTGCGTAGCTATATAACCTTCTCGGGTTGGATTTAGCATCCCTAGCTAGAGATAATTCAAAATTCTGTTTGAGAACACGTTGTAATTTAACACAGGCATTCTGAGCGGTTTTGTAGCTGGCCCAAGAACCAGAAGTAAGGAATAGCTTATATTGCCGCCATAGACGATCCCGTTTACGGGTAGACCTAGGGACTCGAGGAGACCACCAGGGTGGCCTTCGATGCCTTCTCACACACTGCAGCGGAGCGTGCTTGTCTTGTAACTCGTTTAGATACTTAGAAATTCTATCCCAGTTTTCATTTACATTTAAATCGCTAGATAACTGAAGGGAAGATTTTGAAGTCTGCAAGAGTAAACCTCAGTCTACACGCCTAAAATTGCGTCTAGGACGGGAGAAAGGTTTGCGAAAACGCAATATCGCTTCGAAGCTTATCATTATGTGATCACTTTTGCCGAGCGGCGGTAGGTACTTTAAATAAATAAATAAATAAATAAATAAATAAATAAATATTTTATTCTTGGAATTCCAAGGCATGCTAAGCATGATCGATAATTATCAAAGTTGTTTGTATACATAAAGCATAAAAATAGACAATAATTATTAGCATTTTCAAGTTCATACGTACTGATAATTTTTTCGTTCGTTAAAATGGTCCAGGTAAATGATAATCAATCAGTTTTACAGAAATTCAATATATGAGCAGTTTTTGTATGAAACGAAAATCGGGTGAGGGGAAAAATGATACGAAGAATATTGAAGAACGATAGACCGGAACATCGAAGATGCGAGGAATCTCGAAGATAGAGAATCTTCAAAAATGTTTAGTTGTCGAATATATGTTCTAAATGGAGAGTGTGTTTTCGTGAGTATTCGTAGAAGATTTGGCGTCCCAGTGTTGACTCGTTTGTGAACCGGAATTCTTCATATGGATATAAAGAGGTAATCTGGAAAATAAATACTAAGGGACGGATTAACTGTTTACTATGAAAGTTGAAAAACTGATATCACTGTTAATATCCAGCAATGCCATGATTGTATAGTTCATCTAATGAGACATCTAGGTTGAGAAGTTTCATTAATTTTTCAACTGTGAGAAATGAATTCAGATGTGATTTAAAATCACATAGTGAGGTACAAATTCTTATGTTTTTCGGAAGAATATTCCGGAGTTTAACTGGGACGACAATACCAAGTCAAGATTGGATGGAGTGCATCCATGGCGAAACATCGTAGGATCATTGACATTCTGGTGCAGCGCATGATTATGGAGCCATTCGAGAAGTGTGTAGGATTGCTGGTGACTAGACCGGTGGGGACAGGCCAATCTATGTCTGGGAGGTTGAAATCACCCAAGATAAGTACACTGTGAGCTGAGTGAAACAAACCGTCGAGTGTCTTAATAAGCTGTGTAAACTCCTGTGTGGATGCACTGGGAGTGACGAAGACACAAGCAATTGCGAGCGATGACTTGTAGCAAGTCAGGATACTCGTAACAACTTGGACGTTTTCAATGGCTAGAGATATCCCTTTACTCATGTTGTGCAAACCATACTCCAAGAGCAGTGCAACGCCACCGCCTCTCCTATCGCCCGGCCTATCGCATCTTATGACGAGATACTGTTCACTGATGTTTACCGGCACCTCATCAATCGCAGACAGCCAGGTCTCAGAAAGCGCAACAACCCTTGGGTGTAACTGAGCCACGCAGAGAGATAAGTTCAGCCCACTTATTCCTGATGCTGCATACATTGCATACAATAATTGGGCACTGGTTATTCGTGCTTCTGAAACTAGTCCTGTTTGGCCCTCGGTGGAAGCACCCGAGGGAGCTGCACGTTTTTTGGCGTGCTACTTAGAGCAGGAGCATCAGTTTCGGCAGCCTCTTGCGTTAACGTAACGGACCGTTGACTGACATTTGAGACCGCATCCATAGAAGAAAAGCAACTACTGGAGTCATCGTCTCGGGCGCCATCGTCAATTGCGCTAAGACAATCGACGTCATCTAAGCCGGACAACAAGACTAGTGGCAAAGTGCTGTTCGGTATGCCCGTCTGTGACTTAATAGCGTTTTGCGCTGCATCCGGGTTAAGAATGACCGATGTTGTCATTACTCAGTTTCTCCTATTGGAATCAGAATAATTTTGCCGAATTCGGTTCGGGAGGTTGTCGGGCTTCACCTGAAGTTTATCTAGAGTTGAGTTTGCGATATACTCAGCCCTGGCCAGGAATGCATCCCGATCCGCCTGATAATTAAATTCAACCAGGATTGGTCGAGGGCAGTTACCCATCCTCCATCTTCCTACTCGGTGGATTCGCACTGTGGAAGTAGAAGGCTTCATATCCATCATTCGGAGAAGATCGTTTATACACCTACGATCAAGATCTCTGCGAGACTTAGATTCCTTAATATATGGTTCCGCTCGATTAAAAACTAGCACATTTCTAGTTCTAGATTTCGGAGCAGAGGAATTGCTATGCAGTGATTCGATTTGCTGACGCAAACCATTTAATTCCTGAATAATTTGCTCCAGCATAGGCGAACCGGCATCAATTGAATGTTGCCGTTTTTGTGTACTAACCTTACTGGCCTTAGTACGCTTCTTGGAGGTGCCAGCTACATTGGCCACCTTGGGAGTGGCAGCTTGCCTGGGTGGACGGGTTACCTGGCTAACCTGTTCGACTTTCCCCTCGGCTGCAGGTAATCTAGATTTTTTATTTGCACGTTTTTTCAAAGTTCTCCGTACATTGGCCTCCTTGGGAGGATAGTGTAACTGGTTAACTTTGTCGACTTCCGCCTTGACTGCAGTTGTCGATGGGCTCATGTTTGCGCACAAAACAGATGCATAGGTTTGAGTGGGTACGACGTTAGACGTGCTAGGCGAAATTCCACTATTTGGAGGTTTTACAATAACAAAAGCAGCGTCACTGGCAGTCTTATGGCAGGAGCTGCAATACCACTGTAACCAACGGTACTTCGCATAAATCCCATAGAGAGATTTGGGTATGCCAGAGCAGCTAGGGTGAGCCTAACGCTTGCACGTTGTGCACTCAATGCCCTTGGCCACTTTTTTGCAGCAATTGCAGTTGAGGCAAGCATTAACTGTACTTATCTCACGGCGAGAAATATAAGTAACGATAATGTACCAGAAAGATTATAGATTGATTTAATCACAAGCGTAATTAATCAGCACGAAATATAATAGACGATTTGCTCTTTATAAGGTAGTAAAATAGTTAGTTTATTTTACAGTAATTTCACACAGTAGCGAAAATGCGTAATAATTTTTTTGTGAGAGGAGCAGTCAAAGCAATGCGACACCTGCGAAGTACGGCGGGTGTAATTTTGTCTGCACCAGGGGACTTCTTTTTGTTTAGTCGAAAAAGTTCCCGCCCAACCATGTATTCGTTGATAGTCATTTCACTTAATAATTCGAAATGTGGCGAACTTGATGAAACTTGATATGGTATGCAACGCTTGGGATTGAAGAAAAATGAGTAAAACGTTGCTAAAGCATCGGCGGTATCTTGAGCAGTGTGGGTCAATCCATGAGGTGTTAGTACAGAGAATACACCTGGTTTGATCTTTGATTGTTCATTTAGTATCTTTTAGGAACGCTTAGGATTGTTTTCCATTCTCTTAAGCAAGTTCCATTGGAATTGCAGGCGATCCTTTCTCACAAGAGTCGTGACGTTATTCCGTATCTTACAGAATCGCTTCCAAGTTTCTTTCGTACCAAACTTCTTATGAGTTACCCAAGACTCTCGCTTAACAGCTAACCATTTCTTCGTTCTACTCCGAATAACAAACTGGTTGTTGTAGCTGCATTTGTGTGGTACAAAAATCGAGTTTTCGTAAATCTTCCAATTGATATAATATAGAAACGAATTGTAATATGAGAAAGGATCCATTGAATCAAACTCATGAGTGTGTGCATCCTGGATACTGATATTTAAGGATTCAAATTGTATTTTCCTTATAACTTTCGTCTGTTCACACAATCGTCCCGCACTACATACATAATCAAACAAAAGCACAACATGATCACTCTTCCTCAGTGGTGCCAGGTATTGTATACCTTCTACTGCGGTTGCCTCAGGAGTCAAGACATGGTCAAGGGTTGAAGGTTGGTCAAGACCCCGCCAGCGAGTTGGCTGGTTAACGCGATTGTGTAGTGAAGCAAATGCTATAACCTCCTTGAATTTATGTTCAAACGAATGCAGGGAGTGCTCACCTCTCGAAAACAGATGCGTGAGTTTAAAATCGCCAATGATCAGCAATTGCATAGTCTGGCATCTTGTGATGTGTTGCAATGATCCGATGAACTTATCATTGTATGAGCTTTCGGATGATGGCGATCGATAAATAATACCGATCGTACATTCATCTACATTGACTAGTTTTACTGAACACCACATCGTATCAGGAATGCTGAGGTCAGGATGATCGATGAAGTTACACTGCGCTAAACGTTCGTGATGGTAAACTGCAACTCCACCACCAGATCTTCGATCACGATCGCGACGAAGTAGTGACATTTTTAGAATCAATAGCTCAGCATCAGTCATGCAGGGCTGGAACCAATTCTCTGTAACTGCAACCAAATCGGGTGAAAGTCTATCACAAAGCTCACATAGTTCAGCTAATTTGTTAGTTAAACACTGAGCATTTTTATATATGCACCTGATCGTATTTGTCTCACACAATGTCGAATCATGTACTGTAGCTATTGGTCCGACGCGCGATGAGTTTGAAACTTGTGAGCTACATATTGCGCTCCGACAGTTTGAAACAACATTTGGTTCCCTGTATGACGTATTTGGTCCGACTCGGTTTGAGCCGGACATACGACGTTTTTTGATGCATCGATTTCTTCCATTTCGGTGGGAACGCTATCATCTGCTGTCCCCAGACTAGGATGTGTTTCGATCATGGTACTTGGTTTGGGTGGACTAAGTCTAACGTCCTTCGGTAAAGCTCTTTTCGTTTTTTTCCATTCGGACTTTACAATCTCAGCCATGTCGTTAGTTAAAAACGTAATCCTCAGTGGTTTCGGACCATCTCCTTTATATTTTGGCGAAAAAGGCATCCGAAAAGTGTCAGTGACCACAACATTGCAAAAGGAAATCATGCAGCACCGACTGCAAGAAAGCCTCAAGAGAATGGGGCTCCGCTGCTCACTTTGGGGATTCTTGTCTGGTTTGTTCGAAACAGGTCGCCAATAAAGCTGAAGCTGTTCAATGTGAAATTTGTTTAATGTGGATACATATTCGATGTGGTGGAATGAAGCCGGAGATGTATCGTTGGCTTCAGAAAAATTCATGCGATATCATTCGCACGATATGTAAGATATGCCTTCCACCAACTGATTTTAACCTCGCAAGTACTCAGCTTCAAGTTGACACGGCTTCTGCTAAGACCTCTGAAGGTATTGATGGGGTAATTGTAAATAGTGGCTCACCCTCGAAGAAGGATAACCACCACACATCTTGTGTGCAGCAAGTTTTCGTGCAATCTGAAAATGTACGCACCTTTGTGGAAGTTGATTCATCGCCTGTACTCGGTTCCAAAGACGGAATTAGTTTTGCCGGTGAAACGAACGTTTTCGAGCCCAAAGAGGTCCAGGAACCACCACAGCTTGATAAAACTATAAAGAATGAACACCAGAGCTTTACGACCGTTGAGAGTAGAAAATCCTGCGTCATTCTCCACAACGCGCCGTAGCTAACGGGCGCTTTGGCGATAGACAGGGTTGAACAGGAACCCGAGTTCTTGAATTCTGCTCTTGCCCCCCTTTTCGACGAAGGTGAGAAGGGTGTAACAGTACGCACAGTGTTTCGTCTAGGCCGCAGGCCAGCGCCAGATGATCGCCCAAGACCGTTAAAGATTGTGTTAGACTCTGTTGAGCAAGTTACCATACTGCTAAAGAGGGGTTACAGGTTAAAGGGTAGTGAACTTCGACTCCTGCGTGATCTTTCTCCGGAAGATCGCGTGAAGATGCGAAAAGCTACTCAGGAGATTAGGGAGCGCAGAGTGCAGGTGAAACTAACTTGAGCATTGTGGATTTTCGAATTGTGAGGATGAGGCCAAAAGTTCGTTGGGAACCTCTGATGATAGGCATTCGGAGGGATCTGGGTCTTTGAAAGTGATATATTTTAATGCGAGGAGCTTAAGAAACAAACTGAATGAACTCCTCGATCGGATTAGACGGGACCCTCCAGCGATCATTGTGGTGACGGAAACCTGGCTCTCACCTGAGCAGGATGATCCCGAGCTGGCCCTACTTGGATATAGACTCTTTTGCTCGGGTCGAACAGACGCTAAAATCAGTGGTGGGGTTGTCTTATATTTCCAACAACATATTTCCGTCGCAGTGTTAGCTGCCGGTATGGCTGAGAGTTTATGGTGCCGTATAAGGACTGCAGCTTCATTTGCCACGATAGGTGTCATTTATCGTTCTCCTAATACTCAGGCAGATACTCTGATATCACAGATATATCAGTATGGTAGATCCTCAAACTGCTTGATTATGGAGGATTTCAATGCTCCTAGTATTGATTGGACTTCGCTAGATGAGGGTTCTGGGTCATTTGAGCGGGACTTATTGGACGCTGTGGTTGATGTGGGCCTCGTGCAGCATGTTTCCCATCCGACCAGAGTAGCTACTACTGGGTGTGAGTCAATTTTAGACTTGGTATTCACTCCTACTGAGCTTCGTACTGAAGCTCCATTAGGCTGTAGTGATCATGCCACCTTAAGTTTTATCTGGAAACGCAACACTTGTTGGGTACCGGATACAATCCCCAGAAGGAATTTTTGGAAGACAGACGCGGGTAGGTTACGGGATGTTGCTTCATCTCTCGATTGATTTTTCGATCAATCGGCTGATGTTGAAGATTGTTGACTGGTAATCCGTAATAATATTTTGATAGTTATTAAGGTGGCTGTTCCGTTGTCTACACGTCGTCGTAAGGCGAAAGGTCCCCCTCGGTTTGACAAAGAGATAAGCAAACGTTTCCGGCAACGTCAAAAGCTCTGGTCGATATTTGTGAGCCGGAAAAACGCCACTGACTATGGAAATTATCGGCAAGCTAGAAACCTTTGCATGGCATTAAAACGCAGAAAACGTATGTTGTAGAAGCAGCGATTGGTTGACGAGTCTACTTGTGCACCGAAACGGCCATTCGCATACATTCATCGCCGCACAAAGACGTCGCCCTATATTCCTAATTTGAAAGATACTAATGGGGTAGACATTACCTAGGATGGTTTGAAAGCTGAAGCCATGGCTAAGCAATATGCCTCTGTGTACTCTCTGGAAGACAGTGATCCCCCTTCTGTCTCTAATAACAGTGAGGTCCTGTCTGATCTTGATGTAGATGTAGGGACTTTTAGACTCATGTTGGAACAGTTAGACACAAAATCCGCGCCAGGACGAAACGGTATTCATCCGATGGTTTTACGAGCACTATCAAAAGTGTTGTGCGTTCCGCTGTTCAGGTTGTTTACAAAGTCTGTAACATTAGGCGTTTTGCCACAAGAATGGAAACAGGGTATTAATAAACCTATGTTTAAGAGTGGGGACCCTAGTAGTCCCGCTAATTACAGGCCGGTCACATTGACTTCTGTGATCGGTAAAATTTTAGAGAAACTGATCAAAAGGAAAATAGAGCACTTTCTTTCAGAGTGTGGGCGTTGGTGTCCACAACAACATGGATTCACCAATAATCGCTCATGTGTAAATAATCGGCTCCTGGCGCGAAAAAGTTGATGTGCTTTGACTGATTCTGGTCAAGCGGTCGACGTCATTTTTATCGACTTCAGTAAGACGTTTGACCGCGTGCCCCACCGCCAATTGCTCGTCAAGCTGGAGGATTTGAGGATTCAAGGATGTCTACATAAACGGATTGAGGCATTCATCTCAGGGCGGTCAAACCGTGTAGAGGTGAATGGAGTTTTGTCATCAGAGATAAAAGCAGGATCCTGAGTGCCGCAGGGATCTGTCCTTGGTCCATTGTTATTCAAAGTTTTCCTGAATGATATTCCGGACCCGGTAGCGATCGATTGTCTTTTATTCGCGGATGATCTGAAACTGTGGGCCTCTGTCAGTTCCTGCGATGGCCACAAGCAACTGCAACAAACAGTTGATGACTTAGTCAATTGGACACATCGCTGGTCACTGCCTATCAATGAGGACATGACAGTAGTCATGCGCATAAACTCCGATGACACTGGTGGTGAATACTTTATTGGAGGTAAGCCTATTAGAGCGTTGACGGTCGAAAAAAACTTGAGGATTCTGGTCATGGATTCCTTGAAGTCGAAGGCTGACACTTGTCGGAAAATAGGCAGCGCTACCAGGATGCTCTGGGCGATTCGGCGTTCATTTGCGTCCATTACCCCGCAAATGTTCCAGACACTTTTCTCTGCGTACATTCGTCCTTTGTTGGCATATAGGCTACCTGTTGAATTCCCTCAGTCTAAAGGCGAATACAACTCCTTGGAGAGGGTACAAAGGAGGGGCACTAAGATGGTTCGTGGAATGCGACAACTGGCGTAAGAGGATAGAAGGAGCTTACTGAAACTCTACCCCCTAGAACTTCGAGGAGAAAGATTTGACCTGCTCCTGACACGCCGTACTCTTCTCGGTCAATATGGAGACGGTCAATATTTTGAAGCGGGGCCTTTGAATCGGCCGTGCTCAAAATTAATGTTTCCATGCGTTTTTATTTTTTTCAGTCAACACGGAACCTTTTGTTTTTGAAACGTTTTAACATGTCGCGAACATGTAAAAGAAGGACGGTTGATGCCCCGCACGCTTTAAATGCTGCAAAATATTTTTATTTTGAAGGATGGGGAATTTGCTGCGCCGGTCAGAAAAATGCGAGAGAAAATTCATACATGGGGGTTTAAAATCGTGCAGCATGACTTTTCAGCAACATCCATCACAATCACAAAGCCTTATGCCTGCAGACGAAACCGAAGCTGTTTTGATTTTGAATGAGACTGGCAATCTCAAATTTTCCCATCAAAGTTTGACGTCCCTCTTATTCGTATTTAAATTCTGTGTTTAAACTATTCTGATTAACTGAAAATTCGTTTTAACGAATAAAGTTTTCTTCTTCTTCTTCTTCCTCCAGTACTTCCGATTATTAGGCGATTCTAGGACTCGAGGACATGATTTTAAGTTGCAGAAGCCTAGATGGCTGAAGCTGAGTAATGCGAGCACGCTATCCACGCGGGTGGTAAATACTTGGAACTCACTACTGAAAGGGCTCCTGTCCCTACCATCTGAACAGCTATTCAAAAGCGCGTTGGATCAGCATTTGTTGAGACGGATGGACTTGATCCCCGGAGTGATATAGTGGTGTTCCTCTACTCTCAGGGTTTGCCTTGTCTGCGGAAGTCACCCATGTCTATTACTGTGATGAAGCTTAAACGGGATTTTATCCCTTCTGCTTTCGATTCAGAAGAAGAAGAAGAAGAAGAACTAATGATTGACGATAGAATACAATGTAGAGGCATGCTAGAAATAGCCTGACGTCGGCGAAAGCCGACTTGCCTGCTAGTAGGATATTTATTTTTCAGGGATTGCTTTAATATCTGATTTAGTTTAGGCCGGATGCCTTTCCTGAATTTTTTTATTTCAGAATTTTCGGTTTAAAACTCGGTGTCGCGTGATTGTTTTAAAGTGTGCGCGTTAAAAATTGTCCTTTGTTGATACGAAAATATGATGAATTTAGAAACAAATGTCATTATACAAATGTGAGCAACACATTAAAATAGCGTTACAATTTACTCAAAAAATATGACAAATTATGTTGAAAAATTAATGATGTGCAGGGTCGATTCGATGGCCTTGCTAATTATTTCTCACCGTCAGCAGCGACAACGCTCAATCCTTGTACAGACACCGGTCGTGCCATAACACTACCGCCTCGGTGCGCATAATAAATGGTATCGAGCATGACTTACCCAGTCATCGCTCCAAGTGGTATTATGTAGGAAAAGTTTTCTTTTAAAATAATTCCGAACGTAACATAACATTCGTCAACTTTATCCATAATGAGGCCGTTTGCCGTTTTGTTTGAAACGTTATAACATACTTACAATAAAAAGGGTAAGTGTCTTGTAACCTACGTGTTGACAAACCGTCAATCGCAAATTTTCAGATTGGCGATTTCCCTTATGTATAATTTTCTCGGTAAATCTTATTGCTCAGGTTTATAACATAACAGCAAAAACGACTTGCTAGAAAATATTTTTTAGCGGTAGGCCAGGGTGAAGCAATCAAAGGATTACTTTAGTGTGAAATTTCTTATAGAACTTCATAAATGCGCGTTCTGTATACAATCTGTTATCCTATTATTATGTACATGGAATATTTGGGTGTGAATAACCCATTAGGCACGGCTCACCACATCAAGGTACTTGTTGAAATTAATGAAGACGCACAGTACTAGTAGGGATTTCTCTCTCTGTTCTTCTCATTGACTATGTTGATGAGTGAGAAGAGATGCTGTTCACAAGGGCTCGACCTTTTATCGTCTATCAATTAGAATGCATACATTGTTATAACAGAGAACCATATAGAAAATGTCTACAGAAATCGGTTCCCATTACATATCAGCTTTAGGTTCGAATTGGTAGGAAACTATAAGATTAAGGCCTTTCTCATCAGATTCGCGTCAAATCAAATTATGTTCAATAAAATATATTTGAAAGGGCCGACCAAGTCAAAGATGAATAAATGCAAACATTTTTCGAGAGCGACCACACCAAATACTGAACTGCAGTTATTTTAATATTATCCTGTATGCTTTTGCATTGATTTAGCCTGGATGCAAAAACCATGAATATAGTCTGTATAAAGCAAACAGGGAGTGGCGGAGAACCGAGAATTGTGCGGTAACAGAACCCCAAAATCACGGCCCATAAAAATGTCGTTCAAACAACATTTATTCGTCCGGCCAAACATAATAGCGAACAGTGTCATAAGCATCATCTTGAAGCAAAAGTATGGAGTCAGACAAAGTGCCATAAATATTAGGCCTTTTCTCTTTAGAATCATTACCGAGCAACGAGTTAACCTTAGGGCTGCACGGCATTTTCACAATTAGAATTGTTATCACCTGCGCAGCAGAATAGGGCTCTTCTATATTCCTATGTCTCACGTTGAAGTTCTTCGTTATTTCTTCTTAATTATGTATGCACGGCTTGTGAATTCTCTACCTCCTAATTTTAGTATGTGCTCATCAACATTAAGAATTCAAATCGCGTGTAGAATCTATTATTGTGAATACACTAAGTAAAATTCTATTGATAATTGTTTCATTAGATAATTTATACTCTCATAGTATCCCGGGTTTTAAATATAAGTATGTCATGGGTTCCTGTAATATCCCCTGGTTGACTTTGGTTGCAATAAATTCTGATTCCGAGATTCATATGGGATAAAAACGAACTAATCACAATAAGCCATGATTTTGATCAAGGTATAGACGGATTTTTCAAAAGATTTATGAAAATGATTAGAATTTTTGTCGTTTTCACATTTTGAAGAATCTCTTAAAGTAATCGTTTATGCCTTGTGCATTTAAATTTATATCAAGCGTTTCCAATTTTGAATTAGCGATTATATTGCTGTTGGCGACGGCGCATGCAGTATTTGAATAACGGAATTATGTATAACCAATACTACATTCAGAATTAGCGATCAGATTACGAAGTATATTCGAGTATTGAACAAATTATTTAAAATGTATTATAAAATGGTCATGGATATAACAGTCAAAATTGGCGCATATTGCAATAGCCACAATTATTATCCAGAGACAGTATTGAGTGACTAGAGTCCTCAATTTAACAGCATAAACGTGAGTAAATTCATGTAGAATAATGAAATTTATCACTCCACAAATTAAGCTTATCATCGTGCATCAAAATGAATTAAAAACGTACCGTTTTTTGAAACAACAGATTGAACGCGTTAAGATCCTGCTGCAAAGTTTTTGTTGACCATGCGTGGGCAGGAAAAGTACGGAATAAATTATGTTCGGTCGATGATTGTAAACGCATTCTGATCATATGCTCATGCTTAGTAGACAATATTCCGTCCATTTGTAGCGGAGTATTGCCTGTACACATCCAGAATTTTACACATTCACCTATTTAACATTTGGGTAACACACGATTCAAAGGTCAACCAACGTCACGTGTACAATTATCGATCTTCGCGCCCGGTCAGCCATATCGACCACCTTTCAAAATACACATTCAAATGGCGCGAGGCAACGGACAACCCGATCAGATATAATAACACTGACAGGCAGCGAACAACTACACTGCCTCTGTACTCTATTCCATTCTTTTTGTTTTCGTATCAACCAATGTACAGAACAACACCATCGTTCTACAAAGATAAGATTCGGCATATTAGTGTTGTTCTTTAAGCCAAAACGTAAGGGTTTCGAAAGCGATGCCAACGCAAAGAGCCGTTATCAGCAAACACCGCTATGGCCGTAACCAAAAATTCAGAAACCAGATTAATGAAACACGGATTAATTAACCGGAAACCGCGTGAGAATCGAATGGTCTGAACTTGATTACTCTAAAAACAAACTCAGCAACCACGTGACTTCTCGCAGATCATATTACAGCTACGGTGTGGACGTACAAATTATATATATATATATATATATATATATATATATATATATATATATATATGTATTATGCAATGCATGATAAGCTGATTTTAAGAACCAAAACAACAGTGATACTTTGTTTGTTTAGGATTTCTTCATCAAAACAATATCTGCGGAAATATTAAAAATAAAAGTAAAGTCAGTGTTATCACTAAATTATATGTGGGTAGATTCAACGTTCATGCACGATTCAGAATTCATTCCTTAATTATTGATTTGACCGAACATAATGGTCGCCGGAATCTGATGCTAAGTGCATGCGTGCACCACTAGGGTTTAAAAACAAGTTGCCATTTCGGCATTTGTCAAAATCAGCATCATTAAGCTTTACCTAAAGTATGAAAGAAACTCTTTGATTTTAAATCATATTCCTTATTTTCTGTAAATGTTCCATTTCGGACCCACAAAGATAGAAACTATGTTCACGACCTTATTAATAGGGCACTTTAATGTGCCGCTACTTTATTACCAATAATCAGAAGCTCTCAAAAATAGAACATTTGAAAAAATTGGACGCAACCTGAGTGTAACTGAAAGAACAGCAGATACACCGCGCTCATAAAATCCAAACGCCCGAATCCCATTTATTACGGAATAATGTTTGAATATGATATTAAATCGAAGGATCACTAAACTTCAGAAATCTATTGTTCATGCTTGGTGAACTGCATCTGTGAAGCAATTCCATAATTATACTGAAACGTCTTTGCTTGTGGTGTGCTATTCTATGCCATCGGAAAAGTGCTCATTTTTGCCACGTAAATAGATCCATTAGCGATCACGTGCAATCGAAATCTGGTTACTGTTAGAATTTGACCGTCGTTGTTTGAGATGTATGTTTTTTCTAGATTTTATGGTGCCACATCAAATGAACTGAAAGTCTATTTGAGCGTATTTCCGCACTCATTATAGCTGATCAAGTCAACTGTACCGATGTTACATACGATATACACCGTTTGGAGTATATTCAGCGTGCGATTGCAGCCAACAATAAAAGAAACACTGAGATTCCATTAATTAGACACTCGGACGAAAAATTCATGACCGTTACTTATTATACCAGATCACACTTGTACATCCATTGAGACCGTCATGTTTCATATATTGATGGAAAAAATAACTTATGTAAAAAGACCAAATTCAGGTATCGTGTACAAATCTAAAGGAATGAATGGAACTTGGCTAATCGTGTCTCAATAGATATCACCAGTGGTGTTTCGCAAAGATTTGAGCTTTCACCAATACTGTTCCTGATCGACTCAGCCGATACATAAAGACATTAAGATTACTTACTTATTTACTGACGACAAATAAATAAAGCCGAACCAGCTATGTCGAAGATTGTTTTTCACTACAAAAAGAACTGAATGCATTGTGAGACTGGTCATCAGAACTTAAATCCTCCACTCACCGAAATCAATGATCGTGCAGGAGAATCTTCTTTTAACCTCACTTGATAAACACCGTAGACATAACATGAAGCTGTTGCCCAAAACGAGCAAGTTGAACTGCCACAACAACATCTTAACTTTTCGATTCTCTTGATCTTGGTGCGCACTGCGCAGTAGTTGTTGATTTCTAATTTGTTTCAGTTTGTAAACA
>JACCGJ010014046.1:0-13743 GCA_013407085.1 Atriophallophorus winterbourni | reverse complement strand
CACGGACAAGAACTGCAACATACTAATCAAAGACATTTCTTCTGATGGTGCATATCCAATGCACAAGACCCTTGTTGCCTACAGATAATTACAATATGTAATTCGATACACAAGAACTGGAAAATTCAGAAATTCTATTGCTCATTACTTTGTTCGATACGTGGATGACCAATCACAAGCTGTTTAGGTGTTGATGGCGCGACTGACAAATTGAAATCTGATGTCTAGAGATCTTTGTCATTTTTTTTCTCTTAATTTTGTGGTAAAATTAATCTAATTGCTGAAAATTCGTGCACATGATTATAGTCATTTTCTTCTTCTTTTTTCTTCAACAAAGATCCACAATTGAACCACCGATAAAATGACATTTTTAGTTAAATATTAACGAGTGGTCAACAGGTGGATATTACTTACGTTTCATAAATGTTAAATAGACAGAGAAACGCTTTAGGCATTTCGGTGCTAAACTGAAAATGAATAATCTATTAATTCTAAAACGCTAGTTCGTGGTAACATGCTTCTTTTATGGCTGACTGGTTTAACGCGTTATGATTCAGATTTCAATACCATTATATACCGGATGATGAACGGCATTTCGTGAACCACATGGTCCAATCTTGAAAAAACATATTCAATGAGTTAACAGTGAGAAATGAATAAACTCAAAACATTTGTTCGTTACCTGAGCATACCACATGGTGGAGTCTTCTGCCTCGACTTTCGTCATGTACATCAATTTAGCATTCGCATCCACTTGGAGCTCGTTCATCGGCTCAAGTTCGAAGATGGCACCTTCTTCCAAACACTCGGCGGTATCAACAGCTTCGAAATCCCACGTCTAACATGAAAGTATGTGTCACATATACAGCGATCGGTGAAATATGGATAATATAAGTTGATTCACGTCATTGTGTTTCAATTGCATTTATATCATTGTACAAATTAAGTATAATTAAAAGCTTGCTTTTAAAAACAACGGCTATTGTATTTTGAAGAAATTTCTGTTTCTCAGATAGAACCTTCTTGCGTCCAAGTTTACCCCGTCACTCGAAGGAGATTAAACATATTATGGTTGGTTAATATAACTAATCACAAAAATACCAAGGTTATGGTACGTGGATCGTAATCTTTCTGTCTTTACTCAATGAATCGAAATCGCACGATATTCGTCATGGCATGTTTGTGTGCGATTGAAAAAGAGTGATAACAAGACCTAATTTCGCTGCCTCACCAACAGCCAGAAACCGGTCTAGGAGAATTACTCATCAATATATGAGGAACACATTATATTTCATTTCAAGCCAGAATCCACAAATTAGTATTAGTAGTATGTAAAGTTCGTGTGCTTCCGACCTGCTTTATAAAGTTCATATGGTAATCATTTGTAGAGTCTGACTTTAACAGAAAATTAATCATCAAGCTTTCACTGGTGTATATTGTTGAAACATTCAAAATAGTTGCCAGTACTACATTAGACCGATTGAGTAACTTCGATTCGTCCCCACATCTAAATAAATTTCAAGTTGTGGATGATGATTTTTCGTTGCTTTTGCGAACAACTTGGTTTAGAATAAAGTCTGAAAGACGTATAAACGTGGCAACAACTAGAAACCGGTCGTGTTCTTCAGCCCTGCTTTCCGAACGTCATATACGACTCATTTATAGATTTTGAGTTCAAGCAAAAATCACCCATAGTGCTCTCACTGGAGTATTGCAAAAATAAGAGTATTGCAAATGAAGATTTATCCTCGAATTTTCTATAGGCAAAAACACGGTTAATTTAATGGGGTCCTTGAAAGTTTGGCCTGGAATCATTTTGCCTTTCTGCAACTGAATATAGTGGTCCTTCATAAGAATCCTTTGCAAAGTGTCTCCAAAGCCTACATTTGTTTATCACTTTTTCACGGATTCATACATTTTGTTGCACTTGATATAGTGGTATGAAGTTGTCTCGATGTTGTTAAATCAAACGCGTTAACGTCTGCTTAAGCTTTTAATGTAGATTAATGGCACTATAGATATCCAATGATACGTCCGCTGGAATCAATTCTATAAACTTTATGTGACGTTATAACACAACAACAAAAGAATATGATTTAATTACGGTGCTTTAGTCACCCGCAATTTCTTTGCACGATAGATATTAATTTTTACCAATTTCAACCAATATCCTTATTTATTAAATCATTCCGACCAAACTCAACACAATCAAGAAATAATTTTACGAGACTGAATGAGCTTCCTGAATTAATTAGTGATATAAAGCACATAAAAGAGAAGTTAAACAACTTACACGTATCCATCCATCTTGTCCAAGCGTCATTAACTCTCCTTCGTCTAGTACGATATGCATGATCAAACCCATGTGGCAAGGTTTTCTACCCTTTCGCGAAATTTGGACTTTAATCAAATCTCCTTCCCACACAAGCAAATTTCCCCAATGGGATCCGGTTAAAACCTTCCCGTCCGGTAGAATGACAAAACCCTCAATGTCAGATAATTCAGTCTTGCCAAATTTTCCCAGTTTGCCTTGCAACTTTAAACCTGTGAACGTGTCCGCCATCCTCCAGATTCGTATGTGGCCAGCACCAGCTGTTGTCAGTACTCCAGGTAGATCATTGGACCATGCTACACGGAATATTTCCTGGGAAAACGCCTTGCAGCGCAACACAATTTGCTCGTTTCTCCATTCCCACAAGGTTAGCATATAATCGGGATCTGATCCAACAGTGGCAAGGAGTTCACCGTCGGTGCTGTGAAGGAAACGTTTGTTGGTGATGGGCCAAATCATTATTTTTTAATTCAAAATTTTATGCTGATTACGGATGACACTTGACAATGGAACGTTCTGTTACATGGAGGGATTTTAAACAAGCTATTTTAATCAATCGTGAATTTATAGAAATTAAAAAAATAATGTTTATGTTTAGTTAACGCTAAAGAGATAGTAACGAAAGAAAATCTAATGGTAAGCTAGGATTACTTGTCGCATGCTCAACCCTAGCCGCGAATTCAACTGACGTTGCATTGAGAATACGAAAATGAATGGATTTCAACAATGAATTAAATAAGCATTATTTTGCTGCAAACAGATAAGCAATCCATGATTAAACTTAGCGGCAACCGTTGAGTACGATGGGGCATGGAGACATGAATCAATCAAGACTCAATACGGATGTAAGTTCACTTGAAGACAAAAGCTTCTACGAGCTTGCACACATCACGACTGGTATCCAGTTGTTTGCACTCATAGGGACAATGCGATCAGGATTTGTGTGTATTAAAACAGTGAAGAAAATGGAAGATAATATTGGTTTATACTCTGCTCAAAGTAAAAAAGATTTGAACCAGTTGCACTTTAAATAAGCACTCTAGGATATAACAACTCAAGCGTATCCATTCGTATCAAGGGTGGAACGAATATCAATTTTATACGTATTTATACTTGTTCACTTTACGTAAAGCAAATACTTTCAGCAAAAATGTATCCATTACAACTTACTTAAATTCGCAAGCAGCATAAGCATTCGCGGTACCTTCTTCAAGTATACGATATAGATCAAGTTGTGGGTAACGATAAATGCATACCGGAGGATTTTCGCCCACTTCCGCCACGGAAATCACTTCTTTGTTTGGATGCACACAAAACGCACCAATTCCAACACCGCAGATCGTGCGGACATAAGTCCTTTCCATGGAAGTTATGTTCAAAATTTGTAGGTAATTTCCGTCAACAAAGCAAATGGTGTCGGCATCCAGAAGATGAATATTTTGTCTACGCCAAGCATCAAAACCAAACGAATGAAACAACGTAACCAGGTAAGAAGGGATTCCAGAATCTTCCGTTACAACCGGTTTTGATACAAGCGTATCCAGACTATAGACAAATGACGGATCGATGATTTTCTTTGGTTTCAATTCAGCTCTGAAAACTTCCTCCTCACTTTCAGTAACAATATCGTGGTCTGCCTCTTCTTCGGCCTCATCACTCCCATCTGCTTTAACTTGTATTGGTGGTACCGCAGAACCGGATGCTTGATCATCTTGAGCATTATCATCTTCTTCTTTGTTTCCAGTCACATTTGAAACACTAGGTTTCGATTCATCCTTAACTTCCGGATTTAAGTTTTCGTTGTCATTTTTAACAATATTCTCCATGGCGTCATCGACCTTTGCATCTTGATCAGGGACCTTTGTTTCATCGGCTGTTTTATTCGGAGTTGTATTGGGATCTGGGTCGTCCATGAACTGCTATGTTTATTTCAAATATCCCTAGAATAATCACGATTAATCTATTCAAATAGATAAATTATTAGATATTAATTTCATGTTAGCTCTTATTAGTTGAACTTATAAAATATTAACATCACCAAAGGAAACAATTAAACGGTCAACCAAAGTGCAAAGGAATTTGAGTGCAATCGGTTAGAGTAGTTTTTGGTCCCACACATATTCCAATCGATTGCTGATAGTCAACCAAAGTATTTGGATATTCGCTGAAGAAATAGGCGTTTGAAAAGGAAGCTAAATGCGATGTAAAATTGTAGTTCTAAGATTTATGCCAATAATTAATTGTCAGTGTGGAAATTTGATGAACATCAGCTGTTAAACTGGATTTAATTTTCTCTAGTCTATAATCATTATACTCAGCATCTTCATCATCATCATCATCAACATCATCATCATCAGAAGCAGCACTACACTGGTTGAATGTATATGATGCCTAACTGCCATACCAACATGAAAATATCCTTAATGATGAGAATAGGCAGAATTTAATTAACTATGAAGTCTTTAGTAAAGTAGGCACTATGAAACTTAGATGAGGTGTCAACAACTCTATAGGAACAGGCATTCAATCATGTTTCATGAACAAGTAGAACGATATCAGCATGACAGTCTTCTTATGGCATCAAAAGATAATAATAGTTACAAGCTTTCCTCATCACTCCACTTGACAACATACGAAATTAAGCAAACACTCTATGATGATCCTTACTGCAAGACTGTTAATGAACATTGTTTTGCGACATATCCTGAAGCGTCATTAGATATACAAAAATAACACACATTAATTCAACTTCAAAGAGGGTGCTTGGATTTTACGGTAGTATTCGCAAGCATATACGTGCGAAATTCACCTGATTTGGAAATACTGAGATGTCTATTTCTAGTAAATTTCAACCCTCTAGTTATAAACAAATCAAGCAGTACTCATTCAGGGCAGCATCTATTCAGTTGGGTGCAGTCTATGAGTGTACGGTACTTTGCCTGGTTTTAGGATTTTTAATTAATACAAACATTGATGCGATTTAAGTTGGATGTCGTGTGATGCTTCACATATCACAAAAAGATCTGTTAAATATTCATGAAGTTGATTCAGCCATGATAAAGAATAAATGGGGTAAAATTATAGCATTTTGAGGCACAGATCAACATTATCGATCTATCACAAACACAACCACATTGAATACTGAAAAAGCTTTCTTCTGCTGCGTTGAAGAAAAACAAATTATTTTGGTAAAGGCAACAATCTTCTTTCTGGTTGCACACGATAAAGCTATTTTTCGATGGTAGTTACCTTGTAGCTGCGTTCAGATTAATAGGATCCTCTTTTTAAAACAAGAAAACCATGGATGTAGATCTGAAACACATAATTTTTTAGAAGTGCACATGTATGAAAGCACAATCATGATCCAGGCAAAGTGCGGCACAGTCATAGACTGCACATGGGCTAAGATACTGTCAGGTTGCCCAAGTATAGACAGATATAAGAAAAAATAGAAATGATAGTGAGACTCCAGCGTGTTCCAGCATGCAGTTCACTACTGGTGGCCAACAGATTTAGCACGGTGTTAGCCGTGTAGCACAAACGTTCTGTGAGATTGCACATCCCTGCAAACATGATATTGCATTGCGTCTACATTGGTAATTATCAATCTTTTAAATTGGATTTGCGTTCAAATAAAACAAATGGAATAATCTGAATTTACAGCGCTTCCGTATGTTATTACCTTATTGCACATTCTCATAAAGCACTTTAGCATCATAGCAAAAAATAACGAACGTTATAAGGCTATAAATATATAATTTCGTAATGCATCAGCTATGAAATTAAGCATTGACTTAGCGGCAACTGTATCACTTTTCATAAATTTAGGCAGTTTTATTCTTTTCAATGTAATGGATGAGCGAGGCAACTCAAAAGTCACTAAACATTCCGGCATATGCGTTTCGGTCTGAACAGATTCAGGATTAAAATTGCACAGTAACTATTAGAATGTTAAATTGTTCATAAACTCTCTGTCCAAAATGAAATCAATAATAAAGTTTGATTGTAGTGTATTTGATTAAATACGTTTCGAGTAAACACAGAAAAATTCTTAGCAGTGATCTATGAGATCAACTAATTGGATAAAACAGAAAATGTTTCAATACTTTCAACTATATAGTGTAGAACTAAATAACGTCATTCACGTAATTAGCGAAACTAGTTCGATACACGTTTTCGCTAGTAAACGGAATTATTTCTCTGACTATTAAAGAAACCACAAAGTACGTCGATTTCTGGTTGTTCTCTTTTTTAGAAGTCTCAAGAACTCGTGGCCATGCTTAAAAGCTTCGAGAGCGAAGGACACTATGCCTAACACAAAGATTCACGCTCTCAACAAGAATTGTTAACTTGTGAAATGCGATTCTGGAAGTGGTTATTGCAGCAAGATCTGAAAACCAATTCCGGCAACTAGTGGATAAGGTACTGCCTGTAATCACGGCAAAGCTGTACAACACTGTACAGGAATTCTTCAACTAAGGTTCTCCTGGACACTGTTGCTGATATAAAGAGATGCGGCTTACAACGGCTTGACCTTCTGTCGTCTATCAAGTAGAAGAAGTAGAAGTATAGGAATTAATTTTCAACGAGAAATACAGATATTTAATTCCCATAGTCGTGTTTTAATAGTGATAGTCCTTGTATTGATATCAAATTTCTCTAGATAGTTGATTACACATGTTATAATGACAAACAAAAATAGATATCTGCAACACATAGGAACAAACAAATGTATGGTGTTAAATGCTTCTAAGATTATATAATTTAAGATTAGGTGCTTCAACTTTTTTAGAATCAATTTGTATTGAAGTTTATCTGAAGATATTAACATTCACTACACATCAGAATATAAGCTATCGTGATATTATGAGTATACAATCGTATAAATCTCGTTCAAAATAAATTTTTGAATGCCGAACTGCATTTTGTACACCGCACACAACTAAAATCAAATTTCTATGTTTTCTTAAAATATATAAATACTCAGTTTAAAACAGAATATCCTTGACAACCATGGTAACGACCATGATATTATGGCATTTTTCTGTAAACATTTTTGTTTGTATCAATCGATGTACACTTTTTGAATTGTACCCGAATTTCGCGAATAAAAATTTTCGTTTGCTCGTGGTTGCTCTTCTCATCTCCTTCGATACCCGTACTGCGTATTTGGAGTTCTGACTGTGGATTGTGGAAAGATTAATTACCTGCTATAAAAGGACCGCTCCATATTTCAGCCACACCTAATTCTTGGATTTACCGCGGTGATAATACTTTGACGTTTGGACCGGAATAGTCAATTGCCAAGCCGGGAAGAATCGCTTTCAGTTCAATCGAAGAATTATTGTGAGTGGTTACCTTTTTTCACTTTTTACACATATACTGTAATCTCACGTAGCCTGAACCACCACAATTTGGTGAGCCCGATTATTTTCGCTATAGCATACTCCCCACTATTTTGATTTTGTAGCATATTTTCACATTTTTTCATCAATATGGACAGTATCCCACAGGCAGCACCTATCCCAGCAGATATTGGTCAATTATTACTTCCTTAGTTTGGCGTAGCAAACCTTAGATTATGGTTCGCTCAAGTAAAAGCTATTTTCGAAACTCGACGCATTACTAGCCAAAGAGCAATGTACTGTTACGTCATAGGAATTTTACCACACGCAGTCGCATCCGAAGTTGCTGTTATCATATACAACAGAAATGCCAATAAACCGTATGATGTCCTGAAATCAGCTTTGATATCGCTTATAGCAGCATCTGATGATAAAAACTTACGCAAATTACTCTCGGGTATCGAGCTAGGCGACAATACGCCGTCGCAACTCCTTCGCCAAATGATCGAGTTACAAGGTACAACACCAGTTGGCGAACTGATTTTAAAAGAATTGTGGCTGCAAAAACTACCCAGCGATGTTCGAAAAGCACTTTCGGTGGTCGAAGAATATTACAAGTTAGATAAGCTTGCTGCCATCGCCGATCGAGTGTGTGAACATCATAAGCCAACCATTGCAATAGTACAACCGCCCCATAAATCAACTCCTTCAACTTTAGAATCAGAAATGTCCGAGTTGAAATCGCGACTCGACGAACTTTGCATGCACATACGTACTTCACGAAATGATCGATCTCGGTCATCACAGAGAGACAGTCCGAATAAACGATATTCACGAAGTCGGAGTAAAGGGCCAGGTCTTTGCTATTACCACCGCAGATTCGGTGAACGCGCCTACAGATGCACCAGACCCTGTAGTTTTGTTTCCAAATCTAAAGACCAGGGAAACGATTATGCCAGGCAGTAGGAACGGCTGCACTGCCTGGCAACAAAGTTAGCCGTCTCCTCTATATCTCTGACAAGACGACGAAATTGCGTTTTCTGGTAGACACCGGTGCGGAACTCAGTGTCATCCCACCTAACGAAACCGAACGCAAGTGTCCGTCGGGATTGACCCTTCAGGCGGCCAACGGTACTCGGATAGCCACTTATGGTCATCGGTCCCTCGCGGTAGACCTGGGCTTACGAAGATCGTTCCACTGGGTGTTCACCATTGCAGATGTGAAAACTCCGATTTTGGGTGCAGATTTTTTTGTCTAATTTCAACCTCGCGGTGGACATAAGCCAACGAAGGCTTATTGATAACACCACGAAGTTAAATTCAATAGGCAAATACCATTATACATCCATACAGTCTATTCGAGTTTTGACTCCAGTCGTCACCCAGCCTTGTAAGGAACTCATAGTCCAGTTTCCGGAGATCTTCAAACCACAGTCATTCACAAATGTGGTCAAACACCAGCTCGAACACCACATTGTCACACGTGGCCCTCCAGTTTTTGCCAAACCACGTAGACTAGCTCCAAACAAACTGGCGATCGCCAAACAAGAGTTTGAACATATGTTGGAGCTAGGAATCATCCGCCCGTTGACCTCACCATGGGCTTCTCCACTACATATGGTTGAAAAAAGTACCGCAGATACTTGGCGCCCAAGCGGAGATTATAGGGCACTTAATCGCATTACGGTACCAGACCGTTACCCCATTCCACACATCCACGATTTTACGACGTCCCTAAACGGAAAAACCGTGTTCTCGAAGCTTGACCTAGTACGCGCCTATCACCAAATCCCCGTTGCGAAGGAAGATATCCCTAAAACGGCTGTCACGACAACATTTGGCTTATATGAATTCGTACGAATGCCATTTGGTCTCCGAAATGCCGCACAAACTTTCCAGCGTTTTATGGATCAAGTATTTAAGGGATTGCCCTTCGTATACGTTTATATTGATGACGTGCTAATTGCTAGCAACACATCGAAAGAACATGTTGAGCATCTTCGAGAGGTTTTTCAGCGCCTATCTCAGTATGGTATTGTCGTGAATCCAGATAAATGCATCTTTCATGTGGAAACACTAGACTTTCTCGGTCACCGCATCGATTCCACCGGAATTAAACCCGTTGAACAGAAAGTCTCTGCCATCCGCGATTATCCATGCCCGAGTTCAATCCGCCAGCTGCGTCGATTTTTGGGCCTAGTCAACTACTACAGACGATTCATTCCCCATTGCGCGAAGTTAGCTCAACCGCTTACAGATTTACTTCGCTGCAAAGAAAGAAATTTTTCAATGAATCCACAAGCGATCGAAGCTTTTGACGCGCTTAAATCCGCCCTTGAGCAGGCGACAACTCTGACTTATATATCAGCTGAGACAGATGCTCGCTTATCGCTTGTTACCGATGCATCAAACGAAGCGGTAGGCGCAGTACTCCAACAAGAGGTCGATAACACGATTAGACCCCTAGCCTTCTTCTCACGCCGACTGCAGCCAGCGCAGACACGATATAGTACCATAGGTGACGAGCTCCTCGCTGTGTATTATTCCATTCGCCATTTCCGGCATTTACTCGAAGGTCGCAGTTTCACGGTTTACACCGACCACAAACCGTTAACGTTTGCTCTTTCTGCACCATCGGATCGATATTCGCCTCGAGAAATACGTCACTTGGATTATATCTCGCAATTCACGAGCGACATTCGATATCTTTTCGGCCCGTCAAACACGGTTGCAGATACATTCTCTCGGATTCAGTTAAGTGCTATCGATCTGCCTGGAATCGACTTTGAGCAATGGGCACGATCGCAGCAAAATGATCCAGTAATAAACCGGTACATTACTCCCCAATCAGGTGAAATCCGCCGTATTCCGATTTCTAATTCCAATTTTTATCTGGTTTGTGACATGTCTACTGATAAAGCCCGCCCGATTGTCCCATCAGATTTGAGACGTACCGTATTCGAGCATTTGCAAGGTTTATCACATCTCGGAATGAAAGCTACTCGAAAGCTGATTAGCTCTCGTTATCTTTGGTCTGACATGCATAAAGACATTCAACTTTGGACCAAGAGTTGCCTCCGATGTCGACAACGCAAATTCCAACGTCCCACCATCAGTTCCCCTGGTGCATATCCACCTGTTACGGAGCGCTTTCAGCACGTTCACTTGGATCTCGTTGGTCCATTAGCGGTCTCTAACGGTTGCACCTATATATTGACCTGCGTCGACCGTTTTACCCGTTGGCCATTGGCTGTAGCCATACAGGATATCAGTGCAGAAACGGTTGCGAAAGCTTTCGTTCAACATTGAATCAGCAACTTTGGTGTACCGAACACTATTACCACTGACAGAGGTTCTCAATTCCAGTCAACGCTTTTTCGGGAATTAAATAGAACACTCGGTACAAAGCACATACAGACTACAGACTACCATCCTTCTTCAAATGGCTTAGTCGAAAGATTTCACCGGCAACTCAAAGCCGCAATCATGAGTCAAGGGAATTCAGAACGTTGGTCCGAGTCATTGCCTTTGGTGCTTCTTGGTATCCGTACAACCGTGAAAGAAGACCTGGATTGCTCAGCTGCTGAGATGGTGTACGGGAGTACACTTAACCTACCTGGCGAATTTCTGACATCTCCTGATTCATCAAATGATCTTACAGCTCCACAATATATCAGTCGCCTTCGCAGCTTCATGAAATCATTACGAGCTATCTTAACTCGCCAACAAGCTCAACCGTTCTATATCCCGGCAGACTTGTCTACCTGCGACTTTGTGTTTGTGCGCGCCGTTTATGTACGTCGACCCATTCAACCACCGTATACTGGCCCGTACAAGGTGATCAGCAGGCATCTCGAGTATTTCGTAATTGACCGGAATGGATCAAGAGAAACTGTAAGTATCGATCGTTTGAAAGTAGCCTACGTCGAACTGGCACCAGAGGCGAAAGAAAATACCCCGAAAGTTGCTCCTCAAGATTTTGTCACTCCATCCCCCAAACCGAAGCTCACTGGTACTTCTGATCCCTCAAGGTAACCCCCTTTCACCCCCGTGTATCAAACAAACTGACCCTAACAGGCAAACCCGATCTGGTCGTAGAGTCAATTTTCCATCGAAGTTTGATGACTTCACAGCTTAACGATTTCTTCGAGCGTCTTCTATAGGCCCGATGCTCTAGGGGGGAGTACTATGGCATTTTTCTGTAAACATTTTTTTTGTATCAATCAATGTACACTTTTTGAATTGTACACGGATTTTGCGAATATAAAATTTTCGTTTGCTCGGAGTTGCTCTTCTCATCTCCTTTGATACCCGTACTGCGTGCTCAGAGTTCTGACTGTGGATTGTGGAAAGATTGCTTGCCTGCTATAAAAGGACCTCTCCATATTTCAGCCACACTTAATTCTTGGATTTACCTCAGTGATAATACTTTGACGTTTGGACCGGAATAGTCAATTGATAAGCCGGGGAGAATCGCTTTCGGTTCAATCGAAGAATTATTGTTAGTGGTTACCTTTTTCACTTTTTACACATATACTGTAATATCACGTAGCCTGAACCACCACAATATTAGTTCAGTTTAGTTACGATAACACTGGAATGTAAATGGATTACGATTATATCGAGTGTTTAAAATTTTGTTTGGTGGAATGCTGCACAGAATTGCGCATTACTGTCCATTTTTACATTTTGTTCGTTTGATTATTTTGACGTTTGCGTTGCATAAATTTTATCGGATCTGGCTATAGGATGAACAACACTTTATAGCGGATGCTTTAAAAGAAAAAGACGTTTCTGCATGGTGAGAGGCAGCTGAACGCAGACTCTACTGAATAAAAGAAAACGTTCTTCTTCAACCTTGGACTTTACTTCTTGCATGAACAAATGAGTATGCAACTACGATCAATCTAACTTGTAGCGAACTGCATTCATTTGCATCTTAGTTTTTTGTACATACAACTTTTGGCCTTGTATGAGTATTTCTTTTTCAGCCATGTACACTTCATTTGTATCAATGCTTGTGAAATATACGTTTTGGCGGTTAATATAATTTGGAACTCGGACTTCTTCTTCTTCCGCGTAGTGGAGTTTGCGTCGGTCGCCGCGTGCCGGAATTGTGAATAACGGATCCTCCAACATTTTATCGCCCTCTGCACTTTGGATTCCATCATCTCTTAGACTTTTCCTGTGTGGATTATTTCGCTATCGTGGGACTTCTCCGGATCTTTCTTTGGACATTTGCTCCTTCGGTCTTTTAGTGATTTTTTCCAATTTTGCCGTAACGTGTGTAGTGCTAGACTATATTTTCTTTAGTCCACTACAAACTTACTGAAAACATACAACAAATTTGCTGGCTATGGGCTCTTCTAGTAGTCTGTTCCAGAAACTTACCATTATTTTTAATGAATTTTTTGATGGTTTGTACCTTGGAGCCGGGGTTGGAGTAATCGTTTGTGTAAATGACGAACTGTTTGTGTGAAATTCCTTCCTATTTCCTGTTTTAACAATTTGATTCTTCTTAATACTCAACAGTTTTTATCTACCATTGTTTTTGTGTATACATTTCCCTTATCCAGTTTGACACCCTCTTTTGTTTCATTGAAGTAATTCATATTGCTTGACTGCCATTAAATTCTACATATTTTGCACGTGGCATATGGAGAAAACAGAGAGGATTGTTCACAATTGTATTGGTAATTTTATCCCTTGACATTTGAAATTTGGAAGTTTATCTTGTCAGCATTTATTTTGTTAGAATTTAATGTTGTCACTTGAAACATTTGAGCACTTTGGCTCACATCATTTGTACAACCCGTTACAGTTGATTTTTGTCCATTGTTTTTGTCTATTAATCTTGTTAATAGTACCGTAGTAAATCCGAATCGTTTTGAACTGTCAAAATAAGAAACGGGTCGTCTATGCGTTAACCGACGACTTTAGTCGAAACAGTACTCAACTCGGTTTGTTCCATTCGAAAAAACGGAAATTCGAGTTGCTCAATAGGAGAAGGTCAATTTAGATCGCCTACATATTTGAACGAGGAACAAACTTGGACCTTCGTGCCGC
>JACCGJ010014043.1:0-24382 GCA_013407085.1 Atriophallophorus winterbourni | reverse complement strand
GTAATTGTTGTTAATTACAGTACCGTAGAATATCCCAATCGTTGTTTTGAATTTGTCGAAATAAGAAACGGGTGGACTACGCGTAACTCACGTCACAGACAATACAGCTGCTTTGTTTATTTAAATTGCATAGACAGCGATTGAGTGAATGAACTTGAGAAGAAAACCGAAGCATGTGAATTGTCAGCCTTTGTGAAAAGCGGTGCGGATTTGGAGGGGAGGTGTAGGATGAACAATTGAATTTATTTAACCGACATCCAATTGTTTAAAGCTGCTAGCATTTTTGTTTACCTTCACCATTTTGTTATACTTGACTACTCAGGATTATTTGTTGCTGTTTTGTTATACTTATTTGACTGTTGCCGCGTTCTTTGAAGTTGCAATTCCTCATTGTCATTGTAACTGTTAAACATTCGCGTTTTGTGAATCAAGAAAAAGCGGAATAATTGAGGTATGCATTTTTATTGCATAAATATTTTGCCGCATTCGTGCCGTACGCATCTCACGTATTGTATTTTCAATATTTTGGTGGGCTCGAAGCGTAACTCAACCGGTTGATAGACACATTGCTGTTTATATCGTGACTAAATTCTTTGACGTTGGATTTGATTTTTCCGGACCGATTTGTCGGCTGTAACACATTCTCCCGTTAACAAAAAAATATTAAAGGACTCTCTATTATATTTTCACTGTGAAGAGCTCACTATTTCATTTCTCTTCTACTTCGTTCGAATCATTTTATTCGGTAAGTTGTTGCTATGTTTCAAGATACTTGGCTGCATTCTGAAATATACACTGATTTGATTAAAATTGATGGTCTTCAGTGCTTTCCTTTGGATCGGACCTGTCATATTGCAAATCGTGGTGGTGGCGTTTCAACTTTTGTTTGCAAAGAGTGTTGGGCCTCCAGCAAAATAATTTTTACATTCTATAAACCAGAAGTTTCCTGTCTGGTTTTCGAATGCAAACAACGGCATTTATCTAACTTTCATTCATTTATTCTTTTGAATGTGTATGTCGTCCCAAACTGTCCTTCTAAATATTTTCTTGCATTTTTTGATGAAATTTTCAATGAACTTGCTCCCTACCAAAACTATTCGATCTTACTTGCTGGTGACCTCAATCACGCTAAACTTTCTGCTTTCTCTTATGTCGCTTCCAAACATTGTTTATTTTCCAAAACGTTCTGAAGCTTGTCTGGATTACGCTTTCACTAATGCGCCACAAATTTTTCATGCTCGTAAATCTGCGCTGATTGGAAATTCTGGTCACCGTGTGATTTCAATACTCCCTAAAATCTATGGAACTATTGAGAATAGTTACATGACTCGCAGAAACAGGTAAAAAATGCCCGGTAGAGCTCGCGAACCTGACAATATTTCAGCGCTGAAGACCATGCTAAGCGACACTAACTTCCGTATTTTAACGGACCGGACGTTTCCCTTGAATGTGACGTTTTTACATGTTATCTCAACTTTTGCTTTGATATATGCTGTCCACAGGAAATTAATGTTGTTCGACCTGATAGTTTTTTACTTGCCGATCTCATCTATCTTTAACAGATGCATTGCGATTCACATCAGTTCGCGTACCGTAAAAATCGTTCTACAGTAGATGCCTTCGCGTTGCTAACTGACCATGTATCACGGTCATTAGATTCGAAATCAAAAACCGTGCAGGTTTGATTTATTAATAGTGTTATCAGAAATTCATAGCGTCATATTTTAAGGACCGCGTGCAGTGTACTGCCGTGGATGGTAAAGTCTCCAATTCTGAAGCGATTTCTCGTGGTGTTTTACAAGACGCAATACTTTCCCCTTCTCATTTTCTATCTACATTTCTGATCTTCCTTGCTTTCATTCCACCATTATTCTAAAATATGCTGATGACGTTGCTGTTGTTTTGAGTACCATAGACGTGCTGACGCTCCTACATCTGAATTTATTATCAATAACATTGGCCATGGTCATCCTCACTCGGCTTATCGTTAAATCCTCAAAAATACAAAAAGGTTATATTTTCAAACTTGGTTGGTCAGCGTTGTCAAGCTCTACTTCAAGGAATTCCCACGATTTCCTTCCATGGCTCGAACTTGAGCAGAAGCGCATGTTTCAAGTATATCGGCGTCATTTTACACAGAGTCTCAAATGGACCGATCATGTGAATGCACAGTACTTGAAGGTTAGAAGGTTATCGTTCCACGCCTTACGTCTGCGTTCCTAAGCTGTTCCTCCTGATGTAGTTAAATGTTTTGTTTTTTATTTCAATCTACACATCCCCTATAATGTTTCCTAGTCTTTTTAAAAAGGATTTTTTGATGATCAGAAGAGGAATCAGATTAATTTCAAGATTGAGCTCTTCCTCTACTGAGTTAATTCGTGATATAATCGTCAAACGCTACTTTTGTAAATGTGACAGATTGGTCAAAGTCATATCGTCTGATAATGCACACCCACTGCATAAGGTCTTTATGGCTTGCAGATCGTTCCTAGCTACGCGTAGTTAACATATCGTCCCGTATGCAAGAGCTGAGAAACTCGAAAATTCTTTTATCTCTTACCTGGCTCGATATTTGGTTGAGCAAAAAAAGTTATTCTCGATTTGAGGAGGAAAATTAAAGTATAATAACTGAACTGGGATCATCCTCATTTGAAATATCTTTTTTTAAAATGTACATTTTATTCCGTGTGGTTGAATTAATAGTATCGCTGAAAATTCGTGTACACTCAAATCTCAGTACTATGTCACCCGTTGGGACCGATCGAGTGTGGCATAGTAGCGAGAGTGGCATAGTAACGAGGTTTTGTCAAAACGGCTTTATTTTCTTAAGTCCATCATATATTTGCTCAATCGATCAGCCCGAAGCTTTCAGAATTCGTCGGCTGACGCATCTTCTTTCGTCGGATCTCGTTCATCTCGTTGTCTAGCCGATCACACGCTTGCATCAGTCTCGTCCATGTTGAAGACTTCATCTGCACACAACTGCCTGAGTAAGGGCCCGAGAACCTGATGCTGACCATCAATAAGGAATTGGGAATCCACTGCTCCATATTCACCCTGCACTACCTTGAACGTGACGCCTTTGCGCTCCTTGAAGATGTATGACCAACCGTCGCTCGCCATGAAGTCTGGGATGTGCATCAGCTCGGCCAGTTTTATCGCCTTCTTCTTGATCAGATCGCCGCTGACAGGCAGATTCAGTCCTCTTGCTTGCTTCAGCCATATCAGCACTCCCTCCTTAGACTTTGAGGCGTGATGCTGCGTCAGCTTCATGCGCTTCAATGGAACTCCAGCTTTGATTGCAGCTTCAATTGCATCCTTCTTGCTGAGAATGCCCTCCACTGTGGTTCTCTTAACTTTCCACGCCCATCTTTTACTAATCTCGCTCGCCAACTTAGACTGATTCGGCTTCTTCTTCGCAGCATCGATGATCTCGAACTTCTCCTTCAGCGCAAAGTTGGTTCGCTCGCGTTTCTGAGCTGACATTATGGGCTGAATAGTTTGAAAAATAACGATGTCACTGCTGTGAATGTCTGTTTGTGCGCACGCTTTCGTGAGTCTATCTATCGATACTCAAAGCAAGAGTATGGAAGAGGCTTGTCGTTGTGCGTGAGGTGATTGGCTTGTTGTAACTAACGTCAAGGAGAAACATCGCGTGTTTAAACTTGTAACCGGCTGACTATATGCGTAAAAATGCGCAAAAATGCACTTTTAAATAGTCACAGAATAGTGGCATAGTAACGAGAGTAGGGAGTGGCATAGTAAATTGTTTTGTATTGAATTTTGCCGGGACCGAGCAAAAGTGTCATAGTAGCGAGAGTGGCATAGTATCGTGGTGGCATAGTACCGAGATTTGAGTGTATGCTAATAAAGCCATTTTTCTTCTTCTCCTTCATTGTAGGTAACTTTAGCGATTATATTATTGCAGTGTACAGAATTTTTCGCTGCAAGAGAGCGACTTATTTTTTCCTCACAGACTTTATCTGAATCAAGTTTCATTATTATTCGATATTGAAAAAAACTTCGCTCCATCAATGTTATCAACTATATCCTTAAAACAGAAAAACATTTTTGAAATTTGAAATTTTTGCCATCCATTTGATAAAATTTGATTTTGTAGTAAATATTTTGATAACAATATCACATATTTCATGCCTTGGTTTACCAAGAATATACCATTATCTATATAAATATATATAAATAGCCCAAAATACTAGCGATCTTCAAAAAAATGTGAATTATTTATGTAAAGTAAAAGGGACTCGGGGATTCCAGTTAGGAAAGTGTTTTACATTAGTCAAGGGTTTAGAATCATTACATGATGACCACAAACACAGGAATGCTTATCATCTTTATGAAGAGATGCAACTGTCGACGTTTCCCAAATAAAAATCCAATGAGAACCAGAACATTATGATCCCGCAATGATTTTTCTAATTTTCAAACAGTTTTGTTAATCCATACGTAATAATGCGACGTCTCTTGAAACGAGATCGATAGTAATTTTACCATGAACAAAAATCATCTTCATTAAATTTGATAGTGATGAACAATGACGAATTAGTTTTTAATTTATTATATGTCACATTTTGATGAGGAACGCAGTTAAAATTAATTTGAAGTGAGTTCAGCGGCTTTAATTTTGGTTCAAACACATTTTGTTAAAATTAATGTATATACAAGTGAATTTGCATTGCGGTATTTTACTGAAAATAAATGAAATCACACAAAACACAAAGATTCTGGTAGCCCCGTGAAAACATCTTTGGACTTGATAATTTCAACCTCAAGCGTCACTTTTCAAAATCATAAAAGACATTGAAGTTTACCACCCTCCATGTAACAATTATAATATATTAGAAATTAGTAAGGTATTTTAAATTTTGAAAAATGGTTGTTGTTAACACCGATTGAGTTAAATATGTTTCTGGTTTTCTATTCACATAATTGATATTTAAAATGCAACATTCAGACTGAATATAGTCAATTTTACCTTGTTTGTGACATTTGTGATTTCAAATTGCCAAGTCAAACGAGAATAAAACTTGCCACACGAAGCATATTTTTTAATCGTTCGATTGTCGCAATTATGATGGCATCTGCCGAATTCGTGAATTTCATTATACAAAAAATAGAAATTGTTTTGCAAACGTGATTGATTGTTAACTTTGAATTTACAAACAAAAGAAATTATATATTCCAAAGTCTACTTGAAGTTAATTTAATGTATTTGACGGTCTAAAATCTCCACACCTAACAATAACCATCAGATGGTGTAAGTGTATAAAAACAATAAAAGCAATTAGATTTAATAGTATATACGGGAAACCAATTCTTAAATGAGAAATCGTTTAATATAGTCTTAAACTCATCGCAGATGTTTGAGTGAGAAGCGATAGTAGATAACATTTCTAAGTTAAACAGACTCGGACAAAATAAAAATAATGTAAACAGTTAGCGCGGGATTATGGTAACACCTGTGTATAATCATTGGAGTTACCCAGTTGTCCGACAATATGGGGAATAAAGTGTTGAAAAAGTTGGCTCGGTGGAGAAAAAGATCATGGATCACTTGGAGTATGACGTTGCATTCTGATACAGGCTTTTGTCAAATTTTCAATATCTGCATGCACATTAGGCCATACAAATCGATCAATGATCAACTTAGAGTTGATTGATGGGGAAGGAATTGAAATTGGTAATAAAGAACGGTGGTGGTCGGTAAATTATCACATGTAAGGTTCAAAGTAGTTTGAAAATTCTTCCTTTCCCTTCAACATTCGTTTTATTTTGAACTTAGTTACAAAACCTGAATTTTGTGTAATAGATTTTGCTGGTGTTCAATTTTCCTACAGTATTTTGATATAAAACTTTTCTTTTTGTAATTATTTCTGTTATTGTAAATCTTTTCTGTACACGCCTTCGGTCAAATGTTTGTTTTAATTTATTGTTTCTGCCATTGTCGGTCATTGTTGCGGAATTTGGTTGCCATTTTGGGCTTCAGTATTTTGCCTGAATTTGAACGCTATTTTAAGTGTCATTTTTGATTGTCACAGAAAGTTTGGACGACATTTTGGTAAATCGATTCTTCTTATTTTTATATCAGGTCGTCTTTTGTTTGAATTGAATTTGATTCTGGAGTATTCGGCTCCATTGTTGCTGTGACGTTCCTATACAATTAAGGTTTGTGTAGTTATTTTTGTTGTAATTGTTGTTAATTACAGTACCGTAGAATATCCCAATCGTTGTTTTGAATTTATCGAAATAAGAAACGGGTGGACTACGCGTAACTCTCGTCACAGACAATACAGTACTTAATTCTGGGAGTACTTAATTGGAATTTGATTCTTCTCGAACTTGGCGAGAAGTACTCAATTCGTGAATTGCATCAATTCGGTTTCTGTGCTCAAGTTGGATCGTTCCAATTGGATTCGTATCACAACTTGTCTTCTGACTGGTACAGTATTTGTCTCAACCGGAGACAATACGCATTTGGTTCGTTCAATTGAACCTATATTGAGCAAAATTGGCGAAGGACTCCCCGATCATCGTGACATTGAACATTTGACAGTCATTCCCTGTTCACAACTTTGGTGACGTCCCCTTTTTATTTATTTTTTGTCGTTTTGGAACATTGTTGTATATTTCATCTAGTATGCCTAAGATATCTTCTAAGATAGCTTCTAAGGAAAACGACGGTGATAGAGATAGCAGTGCGAGTTCTCAACAAATGTTACAATTAAAGCGCGATTTAGATGCTGCTAGATCAACGATAGAGCGCTTGACAAAGGAACGACGAGGAGTCGCTGAAGAAGTAAACTTGATCGCCGGTACAAGTAGCAAAACTGAAGGGTTCGACTCGGCGGTAAGCTATTTGCAACCAGCGATGAACATGAGTATGGGATTGCCTAAAGTAGAATTATCCTGCTTCGACGGTAATCCGATAGACTATTGGAAGTTCCTGAAACAGTTTGAATGTTACGTTGAGTCGAGGCTTATGGATCCAGGCCAGCGACTGTTGTATTTAATGTATTACTGTCGGGGCGAGGCTCGAAAAGCAATTGATGCATGTGTCATGCTACAACTCACTGAGGGTTATACGCGTGCAAAGAAGATTTTAAAAGACTTGTTTGGACTACCACATGTAATTGTCAGGTCAACATTAGAGGAGTTGCTTGATGAAGCTAGAAGACTTTCCAACAAACTCGATAGTTTGTCTGATTTGGCCATAAAAATGGAAAATTGCCAAATCACATTGACGCAAATGAAGTGTGACGCTGATTTGAATTCAGTCACAACTTTGGAAGGATTAGTGAAATGCTTCCCCGTTGCGTTACAACAGCAGTGGGCTGACGCAGCGGATACAATGCTTGCTGACGGGTCAGAAGTTGATTTTGCCAGTCTGACCGAGTTCGTATCTCGGAGAGCAAGAATTGCCAGGAGCAGATTTGGCATGCTAATTGATGGAACATCTGTCTCTTCGAAGCCATCAGAGAAACCAAGAATGCCAGATGGAAGGAGGGTGTTTATGACTACGAGGGAACTGAGGCCAATGCTGGTTTAATGTTTTTAATGTAGAGGACCTCATAAGATAGAAGATTGTCCTGTTTATCGAGAGGCTGACGTAAAAGCCAGATGGAATATGGCTAAGCAGCATGGAATGTGTTACGTTTGCTTATGCCGGTCTCACAGGGCATTCGATTGCAAGATTACAAATACTTGTTCCGTTGAAGGTTGTAATAGACGACACCATTCTTCGCTGCATTATGATCGTCCTAATGAGCAACTGAAAAGTATAAACTGCAGTGTTACTGCTCTCAGTACAGCAGTAAGCTTAGGCTACCTGACAGTGAACTTTGACACGCCAGTTGGACTTGTTCCAGCCGTGGCTTTACTTGATAATGGCTCTGATACAACTTTGATCTCGCAGAGTTTTGTTGAGAAATTTTGTATGCCTAGTGCGCCAGTTGATGTGTCGATAGCAACACTTGGTCTTCATCGAAAGTTGGAAAGTTCGTTGTTAAGTTTCGATGTGCATTCGGTAGACAGTGATGAAATAATTCATGTTGCCGAAGCTTACACGGTTTCAAAGTTACCTGAAGCAGTGCTGAAATCTCCAAATATGATCAGCACGAAGTATGCACATTTGAAAGATCTGAAGTTTTCAGAAAATGTGAGGAGAGAAATAACTTTGCTCATTGGCTGTAACGTACCGGAAGCGCATTGGGTGCTTGAACAACGCGTAGGTGGTCGAAAGCAGCCATTCGCTACCAAGACGTTACTTGGATGGGTGCTACAGGGACCAACCGATTGTTCGAAAGTTGTTAATCATGTAAGTGTTCTCACCGCACAGACACAAGAACGACAACGATGGATCAACACACGTCACAATTTGATTCCCGGTGATGTAGTATCGGTTGTGTCTGAAGAATTGATCGAAAATGTCGCGGCAACACCGTTTGGTATTATGAGAAAAGCGGAAGCCTAAATGATGATGGCGTTTTGGCCTCACGAAACGCGTCGAGCATACGACAAGAGTCGTAAGACGTGATACGCCGCTGTGCATATTCGGAAAGTATGTTTGTTAGAAGTGTCCCAAGAGGTGGGTGACTTGGGTAAGGATCAGGACAACTCTTCTTTATAAGGCAAGAAGCATCACCGGAAGATGTGGTGAGTCTGCGGCTTGCAACCGCATTCTCTATAAAAAGCTACTAATATCCAATGATGGTGATGTAATGTGGCGGAAGTGACTCGCCACTAAATAATGTCATTTGCTGCTCTGAATTCATTAGGGTATTCGTTGAACAATCGTTTTACAGTTGAGCCCTAGAAAGAATTTGGTCGGAGGTGTAACGTTCAAAGTAGTTTGAAAATTCTTCCTTTCCCTTCAACATTCGTTTTATTTTGAACTTAGTTACAAAACCTGAATTTTGTGTAATAGATTTTGCTGGTGTTTTATTTTCCTACAGTATTTTGATGTAAAACTTTTCTTTTTGTAATTATTTCTGTTATTGTTAATCTTTTCTGTACACGCCTTCGGTCAAATGTTTGTTTTAATTTATTGTTTCTGCCATTGTCGTTCATTGTTGCGGAATTCGGTTGCCATTTTGGGCTTCAGTATTTTGCTTGAATTTGGACGCTATTTTGAGTGTCATTTTTGCTTGTCACAGAAAGTTTTGGACGACATTTTGGTAAATCGATTCTTCTTATTTTTATATCAGGTCGTCTTTTCTTTAAATTGAATTTGATTCTGGAGTATTTGGCTCCATTATTGCTGTGACGTTCCTATACAATTAAGGTTTGTATAGTGACTTTTGTTGTAATTGTTGTTAATTACAGTACCGTAGAATATCCCAATCGTTGTTTTGAATTTATCAAAATAAGAAACGGGTGGACTACGCGTAACTCTCGTCACAGACAATACATCACATAATAAAGTAAAATTAGAATTAAGGATACGGATACATTTAACTGTAAAGAATAAGGTAGATAGATACTCTTGCAATTTACTCTTCTATTGCCGAGTCTCTGTTAAATGCTTCAGATTGAAGTTTAATCGATGGTTGCAGTGAGTTTCATCAAAGATAATGCTTTTGCAGCTGTGTTTGTTGAAGCAGAAAAATATCGTATATAACTCATAAATAGCGTAATTTTAGTCGTCTTTAGGAGGCAGGGCAAATTTTATAGGTTTGTGGTCAGTCAGTGGAATTGCTGCTTTCCAGCAAATAACGATAATAAGGATCAGCAAAGTGTATATCTAACAATTCACGATCAAATGTTCTTTAACGAATCTGAGCGGGTACGCGACCTTAGGAAAGAATGCGTTTGGTTTAACAACACCGTCAATATTTTGCTACAGGACAGCACTGACTGGTGCTCGGGATACATTATTGGCAATTGAAGGTGAACAATGAGGATTCCTGTATATTACAGACAATATAGCTGATTTATTCAATGCGGTCTTCAATCGTTGAAACAATTCAGCTCAATCTGCGTTTATTTAAAACGGACGATCATTTTCGCGTAACAAATAAGTCATTGAATAAGATATTTTAGCGAAAGATCGGAATAAATTTTATGCAATAATTGCTTGAATCAGAAATCTACGAAATTGTTGAAGAGAAACAGTACATGTATAGACCGTAATTCCTGATAATATTTCGGGTACGGAGTGAAATCCGTTTCGAACGGCATGATGTCTCAAAATTTCGAAGAATGTGACAACGAAAAGGCATTTATCCGAGTTAAACACAGCAACATATTGTGAAAATCGATGAAACATTTCGTGCAAATGTTCTGCATGTTTCGCATAAGAACAACTGACAATGGAGACATCAACAATGCATACATGAACAAAACTAAATCATTGAAAATGTGGTCCATGTATATTTGAAGGTTAGAGAAGCGTTTCATAAACCAAAGGCTATTTCCATAAATTCGGAAAGATAAAAATTCGCGGTGATAACTGTTTCGGGCTATCTTCCTTAGATACATGTATCTGGTTAAGAGCACGCATCAGATGTAGTATTCAAAACACCGTTTTCCATGGAAAGTTCGAAATCATATATATGAGGACTATTTACCGATCGGTGCTTTCTTAAGAGCACTGTAATTTCCACATTAACGCCAAGAGTCCGCTTCATTCTTCACCATGTGAAAAGGGCTTGTTCAGAGCGCTTTGGATGGTCGCTCGATTTACAGTTCAAGCATGTGTTGCAACTCACGCTTCGTTGATTCGTACATGCTCGGAGACAAACGGCGTGGTTTGTTGGACAGTGAATGACCACTAGACTGAATGTGTTGTTCGACGTCATGTTTAACAGCAGTAGATTGCCAGCACGGTTTGAAAACTTTAGGGAATTTCGTCAGTTAATCATTTAATGCTGATGGTATGTCAAGGTCAAGTACTCCAATGGTATGGAAGAATCGCAGAATTTACGCATGAATTATACTTTGTTGGATTGTGAATAAGCTCTCGTCTAGCTATGTGGACTAAAAGATTGAAACGGGAAAGGGAATCTACACAAAGAATTAGTAATTTTACATCTGCCAGCGTGCAAATCCTTTAAAAGTTAGTCCTCAGACATAGTTCGACAGAACAAAAATGTTTGACTGAATGTAGAAATTTTCGTATCGTTTGCCGCCTGTAGCACAGGCAAAAACCGGTTCGTGCGTTTCATGTTTGACGCTGATATGACGCTGATATCTTTACCAGTGTCAATGAAGAATCAGATCTTCGTGGTTCAGTTGATAACGTGTAAAATAGTGATACGAGCGCTGCCAGAGAGAGTTGCCGCGTCTACTGCCTGGTTTCGTGTTTTCACTGGCCTATTTGCATGACATGTGGATAGCGTGTGATTACGAGAATTATTGAGAGATTGCGCGACGTTCTGAATTTGCAGGGATAATTTATGAAACATCGAATTTAACTCTACCAAATTTCGTTGTATCTGTCCATTAGAATCATCGACGTAAGATATTGTACTATTAAGAGAAATGTCATATAAATCGTCTGCGATGCGAGCCAAGTTTTATAGAATTGTGTGCTAGTTTATTATGGCTAAAACTTTGCAGATATCTGCAATCATACTCCGCTGTCATAATTTTTCATAATCCTGTTTGTCTCCTTGTAACTGAATCATTCATCGCAGGTGCTGTTAACGTGTGTGATCACACATTTCTACATGGGACAAAAGATTATGTATGTTTCGCTATTCAGTGGACTACTTACGTGGAATAGTGGAATGCGTAAGTGCATCGTACGGATTATCAGCAGAGCAACTGTATATTAATTTAGCAACCACTTTGTGAATTATGGTCGCAACATACTAGATTTACAAATATACTGAAACAGCTGAGGTTTTCGAGGGCTAAGATTCAAATAATGACTCGATTTGGGCGAACCAGTGGCGAGGGTAGTCCATACCGAATTAGGGAAGGTTAAGTGTGCCATAGCATCCATTTAATTATCCTCAGATAGATAATAGGAAAATGATGAATAAATATCAATTGAGGAAATGAGAAAAATATATACGACAGCAAAATCAAAATAAAAGGGAGTACATTGATTGACGAAAATATCAAAAATGTGTTCGGGGCTCACAAATTTGTAGAGGTTGGTCCAACAGAGGTTTCAGCAAGAACAGCATACGCCTTGTGATTATTTTGTATAATAAACCGGAACACAATTTTCAATCACACACGATAAACTTGTCCTCAAACAGAACAGGTGAGTAGCACGAATAATATATTCAAATTGTGTACATGTATTGTCTGTGACGTGAGTTACGCGTAGTCCACCCGTTTCTTATTCCGATAAATTCAAAACAACGATTGAGATATTCTACGGTACTGTAATTAACAACAATTACAACAAAAATAACTATACATACCTTAATTGTATAGGAACGTCACAGCAACAATGGAGCCAAGTCCTCCAGAATCAAATTCAATTCAAACAAGAGACGACCTGATATAAAAATAAGAAGAATCGATTTACCAAAATGTCGACCAAACTTTCTGTGACAAGCAAAAATGACACTCAAAATAGCGTCCAAATTCAAGCAAAATACTGAAGCCCAAAATGGCAACCAAATTCCGCAACAATGACCGACAATGGCAAAAACAATAAATTAAAACAAACATTTGACCGAAGGCGTGTACAGAAAAGATTTACAATAACAGGAATAATTACAAAAAGAGAAGTTTTATATCAAAATACTGTAGGAAAATTAAACACAAGCAAAATCTATTACACAAAATTCAGGTTTTGTAACTAGGTTCAAAATAAAAGGAATGTTGAAGGGAAAGGAAGAATTTCAAACTACTTTGAACCTTACACCTCCGACCAAATTCTTTCTAGGGCCTAACTGTACAACGATTGTTCGACGAATACCCTAACGAATTCCGTGCAGCAAATGACTTTATTTAGTGGCGAGTCACACACGCCACGTCGCATTGCCATCATTGGACACATGTGGCTTTTTTATAGGGAAATAGTTTGCCAGACTAAGACCCACCACGTCCTCCGGTTCTGCCACCGTCCCCTACAAGTAGCTTATGCATGCAACCCCGCCCAAACGAGCCTTGTGTATTTCATCCTCAAATAGCGACATCTTGCGCCATCTAAACAACTCTAATCTGCAAATTGAAATAAGTGTATCCGGTGTCCGAAACACAAATGGCTCATCGGGTACACAACCGAACGTCTTGCGCCACTCATATGAATAGTCACGCCGACCATCTGTCGCCCTCACTTCGGCTGATTCACTGTCATGTGAACCAGGCCTACTATTCATTTTGGCTGATTCGGTGTCAGGTGAGCCAGGCTTAGTCTCCGTCTAATCCGAATTAGTGTCGGGAAATTCAGTCACAAAATCCGACTGAGCTAATTCAGTGTCAGGTAACTCAGCTTCCTGATCACAACCGACAACACAAAAGTCAATATTCTCAGACGTTTTACACGCAGGCCCCTGCAATATCCAACCCAGCAATGTCTTCGTTGCGAACGGACGGCCTCTTCCACCAAGCCGCTGTTCTAACACCCAGTGTGCTTCAGGAACGTCGCAACCAATCAGCACTGTCACCGGCTGATCATGAACGTCAAATAATTCAACGCCCTTTAAATAATCATAACGTTCACGCAGAGCGCTAGTTGACGATTAGGACACATGCGGCAAGGTTTCTACGGTGTAAGCATTCGAAACCTGAATGACTTCTCCACCATCTGCAGAAAGAATATTTAATTTCAGACAGGAGCAGTTCATTACCCGTTGACTGCCCAAAGTTGTAAGCGACACATGAGCAGGGCACTTAGGCATACAAAATTTCTCAACAAAACTCTGCGAGATCAAAGTTGTATCAGAGCCATTATCAAGTAAAGCCACGACTGGAACAAGTCCAACTGGCGTGTCAATGTTCACTGTCAGGTAGCCTAAGCTTACTGCTGTATTGAGAGCAGTAACACTGCAGTTTATACTTTTCAGTTGCTCATCGGGACGATCATAATGCAGCGAAGAATGGTGTCGTCTACTACAACCTTCAACGAAACAAGTATTCGTAATCTTGCAATCGAATGCCCTGTGAGACCGGCATAAGCAAGCGTAACATATTTCATGCTGCTTAGCCTTATTCCATCTAGCTTTTACGTCAGCCTCCTGATAAACAGAACAATCTTCTATCTTATGAGGTCCTCTACATTGAAAAAATTCAACCAACATTGGCCTCGGTTCCCTCGTAATCATAAACACCCTCCTTTCATCTGGCATTCTTGGTTTCTCTGATGGCTTCGAAGAGACAGATGTTCTATCTATTAGCATGCCAAATCTGCTCCTGGCAATTCTTGCTCTCCGAGATACGAACTCGGTCAGACTGGCAAAATCAACTTCTGACCCGTCAGCAAGCATTGTATCCGCTGCGTCAGCCCACTGCTGTTGTAACGCACAGGGAAGCATTTCACTAATCCTTCCAAAGTTGTGACTGAATTCAAATCAGCGTCACACTTCATTTGCTTCAATGTGATTTGGCAATTTTCCATTTTTATGGCCAAATCAGACAAACCATCGACTTTGTTGGAAAGTCTTCTAGCTTCATCAAGCAACTCCTCTAATGTTGACCTGGCAATTACATGTGGTAGTCCAAACAAATCTTTCAAAATCATCTTTGCCCGCGTATAACCCTCAGTGGGTTGTAGCATGACACATGCATCAATTGCTTTTCGAGCCTTGCCCCGACAATAATACATCAAATACAACAGTCGCTGGCCTGGATCCATAAGCCTCGACTCAACGTAACATTCAAACTGTTTCAGGAACTTCCAATAGTCTATCGGATTACCGTCGAAGTAGGATAATTCTACTTTAGGCAATCCCATACTCATGTTCATCGCTGGTTGCAAATAGCTTACCGCCGAGTCGAACCCTTCAGTTTTGCTACTTGTACCGGCGATCAAGTTTTCTTCTTCAGCGACTCCTCGTCGTTCCTTTGTCAAGCGCTCTATCGTTGATCTAGCAGCATCTAAATCGCGCTTTAATTGCAACACTAGTTGAGAACTCGCAATGCTATCTCTATCATCATCGTTTTCCTTAGAAGCTATCTTAGATATCTTAGGCATACTAGATGAAATATACAACAATGTTCCAAAACGACAAAAAAATAAATAAAAAGGGGACGTCACCAAAGTTGTGAACAGGGATTGACTGTCAAATGTTCAATGTCACGACGATCGGGGAGTTCTTCGCCAATTTTGCTCAATATAGCTTTAATTGAACGAACCAAAATGCGTATTTTCTCCGGTTGAGACAAATACTGTACCAGTCAGAAGACAAGTTGTGATGCGAATCCAATTGAAACGATCCAACTTGAGCACAGAAACCGAATTGATGCAATTCACGAATTGAGTACTTCTCGCCAAGTTCGAGAAGAATCAAATTCCCAAATTAAGTACTGTATTGTCTGTGACGTGAGTTACGCGTAGTCCACCCGTTTCTTATTTCGATAAATTCAAAACAACAATTCGGATATTCTACGGTACTGTAATTAACAACAATTACAACAAAATAACTATACAAACCTTAATTGTATGGGAACTTCACAGCAACAATGGAGCCAAATACTCCAGAATCAAATTCAATTCAAACAAAAGACGACCTGATATAAAAATAAGAAAAATCGATTTACCAAAATGTCGTCCAAACTTTCTGTGACAATCAAAAATGACACTCAAAATAGCGTCCAAATTCAAGCAGAATACTGAAGCCCAAAATGGCAACCAAATTCCGCAACAATGACCGACAATGGCAGAAACAATAAATTAAAACAAAAATTTGACGGAAGTCGTGTAAAGAAAAGATTTACAATAATAGAAATGATTACAAAAAGAAAAGTTTTATATCAAAATACTGTAGGAAAATTAAACACAAGCAAAATCTATTTCACAAAATTCAGGTTTTGTAACTAGGTTCAAATTAAAAGAAATGTTAAATGGAAAGGAAGAATTTCAAACTACTTTGAACCTTACACAGCCATAACCACACCATTCGGACTTTTCGAATTCGTTCGAATGCCATCCGGTCTGCGCAACGCAGAACAGACATTTCAACGGTTCATGGATCAAGTTTTCTTGGGTCTCGATTTCGCCTTCGTTTACATCGATGACGTACTCATCGCTAGTAAATCGCCCACTGAACACTCTGAACATTTACATCGCGTCTTTTCAAAACTGTCGAAGTAGGGCATAGTCGTAAACCCCGATAAATGCGTATTTGGCGTCAAATCACTTGAAATTCTTGGACATCAAGTCGATTCCAAAGGTATCAGGCCATTAGAGCAAAAGGTTTCCGCTATAAAAGACTACCCATTACTCGAATCAGTACGACAACTCCGTCGTTTCCTTGGTCTTGTGAATTACTACCGTCGATTCATTCCTCACTGTGCCGAGCTAATTCAACCATTGACGGATTTACTCCACAACAACGAACGCTCGTTAAATATGACGGACTCAGCTAAAACTGCTTTTGAACGCATTAAAAATGCGCTTAGCGAGGCAACGTTGCTGAACCACTTACAGTCCGGTCCTAATATCAAACTATTTTTATACACGGATGCGTCTAACGAAGCGATTAGTGCAACTTTGCAATATAGTCGCAATGGAGAATTGCACCCATTATTGTTTTTCTCAAAGAGACTGCAACCAGCTCAGGTTTGCTACAGTACGTTTGGCAGAGAATTGCTTGCAATCAATTATGCCATCCGTCATTTCCGCCATTTACTTGAAGGGCGAGAATTCACGGTTTTAACTGATCATAAACCGCTCTGTTACGCCCTGCTTTCAAACACTGACCGCTATTCAGCTCGAGAAATTCGACAACTGGACTTCATTGCACAGTTTACCACCGACATCCGACATGTCTCAGGTCAAGATAACGTTGTCGCCGACTCCCTATCTCGTGGTCACCTTAATTCTATCACCAGCTTACGAAACACTGGAAGCCCAAATCGCGATGTTGTTAATATACCCACTTGTATCCCACAAATGCTTCCGACATCCAATCCACCCCTCCCACGCAACCAATGGGTATACCCAGTCCTTCCCCACAGACTTTACGATCTTGCTTGAAGAGAACCGAACACACACGATCTGGCCGTATTGTTACTTGGACAAAGAATTTTGCGACTTACCTCACTTAAATCTTTCGAGCGTTTCCTTCTTTTTTCCAACGCTCTAGGGGAGGAAAATGTGTCGAACTTGTACAAACCTATTTTTACTTAACAATTTTCTCTGGTAAAAAACTATTGTACAGTTTTCGATATCTTCAGTTCAATTTGTTCTGACAATACCGCTACGTTCAGACGATCGATAGTACTATTTATTTTTTGATTTCCCGTTAACGTTATTACTCACATTTCATCGATTCTTTGTTCGATAACTTAGTGAACACAATTCTTCTGCTGAATACAATGTTGTACATAATCAACTTATCACTTAACACAATATACTTCTGTTGTGTGCGTTACCTGCGTTCTCGATCGATCTGGGCTTTGGGAATTCCGTCTCGGGAACGTAACATTGCGAGTAGAAATATTGAAGTCATTACAAGAACAAGGAATATCCAAAGGAGGATTGCGGATTATATGTACGTGGATCGAAAGAACTGTTAGTGAGTCAGATTGCTTATTTTGGTATTGCGAGTTTTGTATACTAAATTGACAGGTCCACTACAGAGGTAAAGTGAAACACAGTCATAGACTGCATGTGGGCTAATTTGCTGTCAGGTTGTCAAGCCTAGACTAATATGATAAAAATGTAAAAATACGTTTTTTTGTTTTTTAAAGTTTTTTATTAGACATTAGAACTATGATAGACCATTTAACGTCTAATTCCCTTTTTAGGCTCAACACATTTGAGAGGCTTACTATACAATCTGGGAGCTTGTTCCAGAAGCTGACCACACGGTTGCTAAAAAGTGCTCACGTGCCAGCAACCTAGGCCTACTCCTAAGATGTTTCATGGAATAACCCCTTGTAGCTGCTTTAGGGGCCAAATAAGGATTTCAGTAATGTGAAAATGTGGTGACTGTTCGATTAAAGATCAATAATAATCAATCATTCATCCAATAATAATCAATAATACTGTTATTTAGGTTCTTGTTGTCATTCATTCATTCTGGTTGTTATTCAATACATACTGTGATTCGAGTGAGCGTCGTTTGTTCTCACTCACATTCTGGGTTGGTTATTCAATTCAACACAAAACAATTCATCACATTTGGCGTCGCGATCTGCAATTCTACATGGCGAATTCAATTTTGGAACCTCTCGATATAAATGCTCGAGAAATTGAAGACTATTTTGAAAGATTTGAAACTTGGTGCATGACATGGCCGGAAGCAGAGAATGATAAAAAGTCTGTTTATTTTTTAAATTCAATCGGAAAATCTGCTTATACATTAATCAAAAATTTGGCTTATCCGGATTCGCCCATTTCCCTTCCATACGAAACGCTGAAGGCGCTTTTAATGCAAAACGTAAAACCTGTACATTTCGAACCAACCGAAAGTGCAAAATTTCATTCCATGGTGCGTGAGTCTAATCAAGGAATTCGTGATTTCATTCTACAATTGGTAGTTCAGGCAGCGAAATGCAACTTCGGTGAATTGTTAGAAATGCAATTGAAAGATCGTCTAATTGCTGGAATACATGACAGTGCTTTGCAGAATGAACTCTTAAAGCTGCCAAAACCCTCTTTTAAAGATGTTCGAGCTCACTGCGAACAGTATGAAGATGCGCGTGTGGCAACAACAGATTTGTCGCCAGCAGCAAATTCCGTCATGTTCAATACACATAAACGTGAAAAATTCAAGGCTCTGATGCAGACAAATGATGATGATACCTTAACTATGCCGCTTGACGAAAAAGGAAACGTTGACTTTCATACATCCTATCATAGTATGGAGAACACTCCCGTTACTCTGGATATTCAAACTGCATCTGGAAAGACAGTTCGACCGATGTCTAACAGTGCTATTTCTCTTGCTAGAGCTCTTTCGTTAGATGATTAAAATTTGACTTCCCTACCAACCGATTCAAGCACTACTCCTGTTAGCACGTCCACATCCGCCCGTATCATTGATTCAAACGGAAAATCTAGTTTTCGTTACCGAGAAAGTGGCTTCAAAGTTAGTAAACTTCAGAATTCATCAGATACCATTTCAAATAAATCACCGAATTCATCTTATCAAACGAATTCAGCAACTGTGGATGATGTTTCGGGTTAGCTGGAACCTCCGTGGAGATCAGAACGTTTGTTGAACAAGCCGTACCGGGATAACAAAAAACCTAAGATCATTCGCAAACTGCGGTGAATGTGGTGACTGTTCGATTACCGATCAATAATAATCAATCGTTCATCATAATTCACCAAATAATAATCAATAATACTGTTATTCAAGTTCTGGTTGTCATTCATTCATTCTGGTTGTTATTCAGTACATACTGTGATTCGAGTAAGCGTCGTTTGTTCTCACTCACATTCTGGGTTGGTTATTCAATTCAATACAAAACAATTCATCACAGAAAATCCGTAATACCCTTTTGAATCTTGAAGTCTTCTATTAGGTTACCACGCAGCCGCCGTCTCTTTTGCGAGAACAAGCCGAGGTCCTTGGGTGTTGCCTCATAGGTTCATCCTGCCTGACCCTCAACCATGCTAGTCGCAGGGCGCTGAACCCTTTTGAGACATGCTACACTCAAATCTCGCTACTATGCCACCTCGTTACTATGCCACTCTCGCTACTATGCCACTTTTGATCGGTCCCGACAAAATTCAATACAAAATAAACTTACTATGCCACTCCCTACTCTCGTTACTATGCCACTATTCTGTGACTATTTAAAAGTGCATTTTTGCGCATTTTACGCATATAGTCAACCGGTGTCAAGGCCAAACACGCGATGTTTCTCTCTGACGCCAGCTACAACAACCAATCACCTCACGCACAACGAAAAGCCTCCTTCCTACTGTTGCTTTTAGTATCGATAGATAGACCAACGAAAGCGCGCGCACAAACAGACACTCACAACAGTGACATCGTTATTTTTCAAACTATTCAGTCCATAATGTCAGCTCAGAAACGCAAGCAAACCGGCTTTACGCTGAAAGAGAAGTTCGAGATCATCGATGCTACGAAGAAGGAACAGAATCAGTCCAAGTTGGCGAGGGAGATTAGCAAGAAATGGGGCGTCGAAGTTAAGAGAACCACCGTGAATGGCATTCTCAGCAAGAAGGATGTAATTGAAGCTGCAATCAAAGTTGAAGTTCCATCGGAGCGCATGAAGGTGACGCAGCCTCACTACCCGAATTTTGAGAAGGGAGTGCTGATGTGGCTGAAGCAAGCAAGAGGACTGAATCTTTCTGTCAGCGGCGATCTGATCAAGAAGAAGGCGATAAAACAGGCCGAGCTGACGCACATCCCAGACTTCATGGCAAGCGACTGTTATTCAGACAGCTTCAAGAAGCGCAATGACGTCAGGCTCAAGGCAGTGCAGGGCGAAGCTGGAGCGGTGGATTCCCAATCCATTATTGATTGGTAGCTGCAGGTTCCCTGCCCTTGCTCAGGCAGTTACTGCAGATGAAGTCTTCAACCTGGACGAGACTGATGTAAGCGTGTGATAGGCTAGACAACGATATGAACGAGATCCGACAAAAGAAGATGCGTAGCCGACCATTTCTGAGAGCTTTGGACTGATCGATCGAGCAAATAAATGATGGACTTGAGAAAATAAAATCGTTTTTGCAAAACCTCGTTACTATGCCACTCTCGCTACTAAGCAACTCTAGCTCGGTCCCAATGGTTGGCATAGTACTGAGATTTGAGTGTATATATTTTTCTAAGTACGGTTGGTTTGGAAACGGTACGTGATTGTCAAATATTTAATAATTACGAAAACTTTTATTTTATATCTCTCACTCTTTTGACTATTATTTTATTTATACTATTTGAAATATGTACTCTAAGACACCCATCTCGAAGCAAATCAATATACGTAAAATTCCCAAGACCAACAAATGCTCCGTATACTTAGAACATAACACTTCCATTATTTTGAATAAATTACCGGAAAGAGAATCCGAATTAAATGAAATTCGAAAGAACAACCCTCTAGTTACACAGGTTTGCAAGACTTTACAACCATTGACTATCCTCCTAGATGATACGGGACCAGGGTTATCACTCGCTATTGAAAATGTCCAAGTTGTTACTAGTGTCCTGACTTGCTACGAGTCAGCACTGGCGATTGCTTGTGTTTACGTCACGCCCTGTGCAACCCTGCGAAAAATTAGTCAACTGCTTGAGATGCTTGACGGGTTGTTTCAATCAGCCCCAAGCGTACTCATTCTAGGTGATTTTAATCTCCCAGACATAGACTGGTCAGCTCCCACAGGGGTACTCACTGAGCAATCCGCATCTTTTCTCAATTGGATCCACTATCATGGATTACATCAGCACGTGAACGAACCCACTATGTTCCGCGATGGATGCACTCCATCCACTCTTGACTTGGTGCTTTCGTCTCAGCTTGAAGCTGTCAAGAATGTTAAGTTTCGACCCCCTCTTGGCAAAAGCGACCACGTAATGTTAGGCTTCAAAGCGCTGTTGCGTTTTCACAAACCTCTTGCGCGCCCTAGACGTAATTTTAGGCGTGTTGACTGGGGCCTACTTTTACAGTCATCAAAATCTTACCTTCTTTTCTCGAGTGATTCTAGTGTAACTAAAAACTGGGACAGAATTCGCAAATTTCTTAACGGGCTACAAGACCTGCATGCTCCACTGCAATGAGTGAATAAGCACCAGTGGCTACCCTGATGGTCTCCCAGCGTTCGTCGTTCTATTCATAAACGTGATCGCTTATAGAGGCAATATAGGCTATCGCTCACCTCTGGTTCGTGGGTCCGTTACAAAACCGCCCGAAACGGTTGTGTCAAAATGCAGCCTGTGCTCAAACAGACGTTTGAGTTATCCTCAGCCAATGATGCTAAATCCAACCCGAAAAGGATTAACAGTTACGCGCAATCTAAAGGAAAAACGAGGGAAAACATCGGTGACTTAAACCTGGAGGATGGACTAGTAGCTAATAGTGACCTAGCTAAGGCGACAGCCTTCTCAAAGTTTTTAAGCAGCGTTCAGCGAAGGTATAATTCTTTACTCACACCGTCTGAGTTGCTTAACTTTCCATCTGGTGTGCCTGTACTGGATGATTTGTCCTTCAATGAGGCGGAGGTCTATGGAGCTCTTATTCATGTTCGTGCTAACAAGGCTGAGGGTTCGGATGACATCCACTCAATTATGCTGAGAAATCTCGCCCCAGTGCTTGCAGAACCACTATGTGAGCTCTTCAATTCATGTTTGCACTCGGGAATGGTTCCTCGTGAGTGGAAAGAAGCCATAGTAGTACCAATACACAAAGGTGGTTGCAGGTCGATTCTTGGTAACTATAGACCAGTCAGCCTGACCAGCATCGTCTCGAAAGTATTGGAAAGACTTATACGCGACAAAATCTGCCAGCATCTCTGCCAGCATTCTCTACTCAGTGTAGCTCAACATGGATTCCTGAAAGGGAGGTCTTGTCTGACTAACCTCTTGAGTTTCCTCAATATTGCTACGAAAAGGTTGGATGAAGGGAAGCCGGTCGAAGCGCTCTACCTGGATTTTAGCAAGGCTTTCGATTCCGTCAGCCACAGATTTTTAGAAACTAAGCTGGCAGCAAAAGGCATACGGGGTAGTTTACTTGCTTGGATAAAATCATTGCTGACAGGTAGGACCTTTAGAGTACGAGTAGGATCTACGTTGTCGATCCAAACGGAGGTGATAAGTGGGGTGCCTCAGGGGTCTGTGCTAGGTCCGCTGCTCTTTCTGATTTTTATCGATGACTTGTCGCCTATCTTGGAGTGCCCGTGCTTCATTTTTGCGGATGACGTGAAGTATATGGGTTCAACGAATGAAGATACTCTGATGCATGACCTCGAGCGGGTCATTGACTTGTCCATACGTTGGGACCTCCCACTGAACCTCAATAACTGCCAACTCTTGTCTGCTCTGGTCGACAAGATCACATTCCAGGTGAAAGGTAATCCTATTAGCGTTGACGCCACACAGCGGGTTAAGAACTTGGGTGTTCTAGTTAGAGCTGACTTCAAATGGGAGGACCAATGCGCTGTTGCAGCGCAACGTGCACGCAATGTGCTCTTTCGGTTGAAGTCGGTGCTTTCCAGCAGAAGTCCCGAAGTGTTCCTGCCATTTTACAAGGCGTTAGTCAGGCCGCATTTGGAATATTGTGTCCAGGCGTGGTGTCTCAACTACCAGAAGGATATCATTCGGCTTGAAAGCGTCCAGCGACTAGCAACACGGATGATTGAGGGTCAGCGTGGGAAAAGTTATGCAGATCGTCTATTAGCTCTGGGTCTTTTCTCCCTTAAGCGTCGTCGTTTGAGAGGTGATTTGATTGAAAACTTTAAGATCTTAAAGGGCTTAAGCGGCGTTAATGCAGATGACATCTTTACCTTTAGTCCTAAGCTGGGCACTCGCGGACACGCACTCAAGCTTGCTAAGGAACGATGTCGGCTAGATTCTAGGAAAAACATTTTCAGCCTCAGGGTGGTCAACTTCTGGAACAAGCTCCCTGATGAACTTATCTCCTGTAGTTCCGTCTCAACTTTCAAGCAGGGTTTAGACCGTGACTGGGGTACGTTATTCTCTGATTACACCCCATGATTACCATACTTAGGTTGTCCATTATTTTGCTCGCTATTGACTGTAGCAATTTTAGAGCATCTTCTTATTCTTGATTCTGCATCAGCTGACCTCTCACCGTGCTGGTGAGGAGAAATTGCCTTTTCTTTTTTCCATCATCGATTGTTGCGCGTTGCTGTCCTACTTCCATCCTACTACTACAGCGCCTGGCACCGCGATCATCGTATATTGCAAACAAAGAAGAAAGAAAATTACCTTTTGACAGTGCATCGATTATAGCGCGGTGCTCCCACAACTACATTCTCCTAGTCCTACGACCAGCAGAGGTTCCACGCGAAGAAAAAGGATTAACTCTTTGGCAGTGGTGGGTGCTTCTCCGCAGCTTTCCACCGAAATAAATTCTGAACGCTCGATTGGCTTGTCAGCCACTTACTGTCCTGTGCCTCACCTGTTGGAACGCACTAATGCCTCTCCTCACCTGTTGGGTGAGGGAGTTTTTCTGTTGCATTCCAGCCAAAGTCATACCAGAAGAATATTGAACCTATTATTCGAAGTGGTGGACGCTCTTTTGGCTTACCACCGGAAGTATTCTGGACGCTCGATTGGCGACTGCCACATATCGTCCTGTGCTAACT
>JACCGJ010014042.1:0-10648 GCA_013407085.1 Atriophallophorus winterbourni | reverse complement strand
GGAATGTTTTGTAAAGTAAGATAAGGTCTCCTCTGATTCGTCAATAGGGAAAATCGAACAGATTCAGTTGAGCTATCCTCTCTTTATATGGTTTGTTTCGGATGCTGAGAACTAGATTCGTTGAGCGGTTATAGATTTTCTGGATAAGTTCCACATCCCTCTTGAGTCACTGAGACCATGACTGCACACCGTATTCCATGATGATCTAAAATGTGTGCTTATTACCACTGTTGCTTCCATTACGACAAACACGTTCTGAAATCTTGTGGTAAATGAAGTTTACACTACAAACAAAACCACCTAGCGGTTCACTCGGTTATCCTATCAGCTAGACTTGTCAGATTTTAATTAGTACAGCTTATGTAATTTTAATTAAACTGACACCAGCTTGGGGTGTATCCATTGAACGTTTATTTTGATAACCGTTTTCTCGCAGCGAGCCCGTGAAATAAAACCAAACATTTAAGTTATTTTTCAAGGAAAAAAATAAATAAAATAATAATAAAATAAAAATAAAATAAAATAATAATAAACTAAATTGAAGTGTTATGAGAAGAGATTAAAGTTACACGGATAATGCTGCAAAAATTGTTTTAAAAAGAGGATAATATGAGTGGAAAATAAATAGTCATCATATCTGTAATGTGAAACTTTATCATCGTTGTCTCAACAATTTTTATTTGCACCCTAGCATGCAGCTAAATGAAGAATTGTGAGTTCACTATTCCAAAATATTAATTAGCAAATTTACATCCCGAAATGTGGGTTAATCCAAACTGTTTTTCGTTTTAGGAATAACGCCCAAGAACATATGTAAGTCCCGTTTACATTTCGGTGAAATACTCCATCACTCAAATTCATTTTCTTATTTCTTTGTAAATCGCATTCACAGTGAACACTTGCTAACGGGATCGTAAGTCTTAGCAGTCTACTTCTGATTTTCCATTTACATGATTTAAATTTCATAGTTAAATTCGAGACATGTTACGCAGTATTCGCTCACACGGATGCAGTAGTCGGTTACGTAAGTAAAGTCTGTGTTAAATACGCAGATATATATGCAATACAATAATTCCAATTGTAAACACCGGCATCATATTTTCATTTAGCAGTTACTTCTATACAGTTATCTAGCATAAAATAAATTAGATATTTGTGCAACCTAAACCGTAATACAAAAGTGAGCATGTAGAGGTTTGCTAAACATACATAACAAAATTGAATGACTTTGTTTAAACTTCATCGATCCCAGGGATGGTCCCCCGGTATTCTTACATCAATGCGTGAATATGCTAAGCGCTCAGACCTAACGAGCTGGTTTACTCGAACCTTTAATCGATCAAGTGGCATTGGTAGTAAGCTAAATCATTTTGGCGATAAATTATTACTTGATATCAATCTAATATTGAATTCTTTAAAAATGAATAAAATGTTCCATTCTATCAGCGGTCAAGATGTTATGTGAGTACTGCTTTGTGCAATTTACACGTTTATTGTCCGCAATGCTGGATCTCAATTCGCATTGAGAATATCCAGCAAATATATCAAGAATCGCTAAAGCCATTCTGTTTTATTAAACGCAATTTGTTACGTATTTTTAATGGAAATCGTTATATTTTGATCCTAAAATCTATGTGCTTCAAACATGATTGTTTGCTCTAAGTTCTCCTAGTAAGTAAAACTGTTTACCAATCAATAGTGATAAATTCTTCAGAGGAATATGCTCTTTAAAAAACAAAAGCGGACTATTAGATCCCGAACAAACTCAGATAACATAGGTAAGATGGAATGAAACCGTATATAATATCCTTCACCGTCTACGGAATAGTAGGTTTCCAAATAATCGGTCAACGTTACATCAACGTTGGCATGTAATGAGGTGTTCTGGCTTGTCCCGTGAAGGTCAATCACTGATTTAGGAAAGATATTTTACCGCTGATGTTGATAATTTTATATGAGATGGACATAACGTATAAAGAAAAATTGACACTAAAGTCAAATTCTACAGTGGTATTTATGGAGTTCACTGAAATTTAATAAATACTTTAATCACTTGAGACTAAGTGAACAGTTTGAACACAAATTAATGTAATAAATAAAGGTCGCTGCGTAATTTGGTGTTCTTTAATGTAACGATATCTTGTCTATTCGTCCTCTAAAATTATTTGACTAATATTACGGGTGAATTTCATGAGAAACTGAGAATTGGCAAACTGAATTTATTTCAAGGTGATACCTTAACTTGAACTACAAATTTAATTTGACGGAGTTTTTGTTCCAGTGGCGAGATGATAACGAAACATGTTTACAGATAAAGGGAAAATGTTTGTTTCATGATAAATTACAAAGCTCGCTTTCTTAACATTTTTCAAAAATTACCCTCATTGTCAGTTGAAATTGCTGAACCGATTTATAAACGCAATTATGGGAATTATTGCGTGCGTTTAAAAGACCAAATTATGATGTGTTTTTTCATTGCTGAGTCTGAACCAAAAATCAAAATATTTTAAACTTTCAGCACAAAGCCCAGTGAAATCTTGAGATAGTAAGCGTATAAAAGTCTTATTTTCATTTTATTTTTGCAATACATGTTAACGGATGTGATTTTTTCTTGACAATAGCGAATATGCGGATAAATATCTGTGAGTTTATACAATCTAAAAATAAAAAGTGCACTCTGTTCAAAATGCAATAAACATATCTTTTGGTTTTTAGACATCAAGTATTGGAGAAATTGTGAGTTCTCGTGAATTAGCAGACTCCAGTGAAGTAGAATTAGCCAATGCGATATTAAATGTTCTCAAACTCGAGATATTCAAAATGAAACGTACTATAAATGCAGTCTATACTCCCGAGCTAATAGGCGTGAATGTATTAAACTCCAACATACAAAAGACCTACAAATGGAATATTTTATTTAGCTGAATTACATTTACTTGGTGAATAAATGATAACTAAGTATATGCGCATATTTTCAATCAAATTTGTAACTAGAATATATAACATTTTACCAGTAACTTAAGCATCACTCTCATTAAGTAATAACGAAAATACAGCAAAAAATCTTTTGTGCTTTAAGAGGGATGCGGATGTGAGCCCCACAATATATGGTCCTGTATAGGCGCACAGCGTGCCTTGCCAAAATCATTTGTGAATGTTTATTTTCATAAGTGTCATCAAAGCAAACTTTGTGTATCACTTAACCACTGTTTCAAATTTCTCTGAGACTTATCTTACTGTCAATAAAACACTGACGTCTAACGGTACGAAACCGGTTCTGGTGTGTAAATAAGGAGGCTGGTCTTTTATGAGCACAATGCATGTTTGGAAAGGAAAGAATGTGTGATTCTGCATTTAACATCGGGGTTCGTTGTAAGAACCATATTTACAAGTGATGTGCACGTAACCTTTTATAAAATTTAGGTAATCTAGCATATTATTGCTCATATTATACATCTAAATACATCTAAATTATTCGACTGATGTCGAGCATTTAAACAATGTAAAAGTGTAGTGTCTGGAGTAGAGACAGGCCGGGGAATTTAGCTCAACATTTGGCAAGTGCCGAAACCCTGGCCAATTGTCGACTTTCAATTTCATCGTTCCAACATTAAAACGTTGCACGCACGCACCACGATTTTGTCTTGACTTCTTTATGAGTTCAAACTGTCCAACGCTATCGCGTTCACTCAAGAATCCCTCAAATTAAGAGACGACGATTGGTGGAAGGCGTTTTCTCTGCATTATAAAAATAAGGATACTCACGCCTATATTATATGGTCCAATCGATCCACACAGGCAGGAGAAGGTTGTTAATACGATCTTATTTTGTCAACCGGTACAATTCAATCCCTCCCCTCGCTGAGCTCGTTTGGGCGAAATCAACGAATGAATACACTTTAATTGTGGCGGGCGTTGTCCATCATGTCATAATAACAAAGTCGTCACACACATTGTTTAATCGGAATCCGCCGGAAACCAAAAAAATATTACAAATTTGCATTTGTCGTCGATTGACTTTTTTACGCTTCAAGCTCTTGTGTTATGTCGAAGGCTAGAGTTCTGCAGATAATTTGAAGGCTCGTGATTATCACCCATCGCGACTGCACTACGCACTTAGACAATTTGTCATAATGTGAATGCTATCTAAAATATTCAAATTCTGCTCCCATTTATGGCTAATACAGAATTTGTTCAGTATATAAAAACTAGTGTGTATGATGAAACATTTTCTCAAATTGCATATGGGTCATCCTCACACACAGAAATGAACTCGATGAATAATTGCCACGTAAGTCAAAAAATGTAAACAAATTATTTTGAAACTTTACGATGCTTTTTCAATTTCATTCAATTTGGGACCCCGACTTAATTCGAATTTTTTCCTAAATCTTTGACTTTTTATAACAACAGGTACTCAAATCCAATACGCATTGAGCATAGTTTACGAAGCAAGACTATCGCGAATTCACCCCGCATTGCATTCATAAAATATGCATCGCAGTTGATAATAAAATATTCTGTTAATGAATTTATTTTTTTATTCAAGACGTGGCGGTTTATTAGGAACAATTCGTAGTGCAAAATAGTTGAAGGAATGTCAGTTGTTGTTGGCCTTCGTCGGTCGATGTCGACCATGGATGTACATCACATCGCATAAATTTCATGTTTTGCAGCTTTTTGAATGAATAAACAGTCCGATTCGGGAGAAACAATCTCTCCCGCAGCGCTTGCAACGATAGTCAGAACTCTGTTGTATTGCATCAGTTGCACGCCGGCGGAGTGATTTGCGTTCAGCAGCCAGGAGCTGTATTTGCTCCTCCCCGCTTGCAGACGACGCTTTACACAATGCTTTCAAAGTGAGCGGTCAAGAGGAAGTTCTTCCCAGCTTGCGGGGTCAATGTCAAGAGCTTTTCTATCTCTTTTGCAAACATTTTTGTACCGCAAGTGCGTTCTGCCCAATGGTCGACTTCCTAATTGCAACTCACTGTAGAGTATATCTTTCGGAATACGACCATTTTCCATTTTATAGACATGACCGAGCCATCGCAGGCGGTCCTGACGTAATAGGGTGAACATGCTCTGTAGACCAGCATTTGAAAGCACTTCAGTGTTAGTCATTCTGTCCATCCACGATATGTTCAAGATACGACGGATGCTTCGTAGTTGGAAAGCATTCAGCTTCCGTTCGTGTCTTGCGTGGGTGGTCCAGGTTTCACTGCCGTATAGTAAAGCAATAAGTACGCGCGCGCTGTATACCATCATCTTTGTCTTTACAGTCAGCTTGCGGTTACCCCAAACACGAGAGTTCAATCGGAACAAAATGACAGCTGCTCTGCCAATCCGCTTATCAATCTCCGTGTCTAGCGAGAGGTCATCCGCAATAGTTGAACCAAGATATGTCAAATGATGTACTGGTTCAAGCTGACTGTTTCCACCATTGATGATTGGTGTCGATACAGTCCCTTGACCAATGACTTTGATCTTGCTCATGCTGATTGTTAGTCTTTGCATGCCGACAAAAAACAGTCCATTAGCGACTGTAGGTTCTCTTGGCAGTGAGCAATAAATGCTGCATCGTTGGCAAACAGCAGGTCACGGATTATCACATCGCGTTTTTGGTTTGTGCTCTCAACCGCTTCAGGATGAAAAGATTACCATCACTTCACGTGCGTATGTATATGCCTTCTTTTCTCGTCCTAAAAGCGTGCTTCAGAAGCAGAGCAAAGAAAATGCCGAACAGCGTGGAAGCAAGAACACACCCTTGTTTGACGCCTCGGCTAATTTCAAATGCTTCTAAACTGCAACCGTTAAAATGGACTGAGACTTTCATGCCTTCGGGGGCAGCCTATCAGATCAAGCATTTTGAAAAGACTTTCCCTGCTGACGTAGTCGAATGCCTTAGTGAAATCAATAAAAACAGCGCATAATGGCATACGCTTTTCCCGACACTTTTCTTGAAGTTGTCTCAGGGAGAAGATCATGTCAACGATTGATCTTCCCTTGCGGAAGCCACATTGAGATTCGGAGTAAATTCTATCAGCTAAAACTTGCAGCCGGATCTGTAAGACTTTAGCAAACAATTTGCCTACAGCATTCAGAAGGGAGATTCCTGTGTAATTGTTGCAGTCGCCTCTCTCACCCTTATTCTTAAATAGCGTGATGATCTTTGTGTCTCGCATCTCTTGTGGGACACACTCATCCTGCCAGCACTGAAGAAGAAAATGGTGAAGAGGCTGTAATAACTGCTGCTCTTACATTTGTCTATTTCATGAGCTACTTCAACGAACCTCGACCCAAAAACCGCTGGATTGCTGATCTAATCTTGTTCCACCAAATCGACGCAGCCAAGCTAGGGGATTTCTTAATAATGGTCGAGATTCATATTGCATGGACAACGTTTTCAACTAAGTGGCTGATTCGTCTTGCTAGTCACAATGAGCCCCTTCGACAAAAGATCCACAGATCATTCACGCGCAGCAAAACACGGAATGTCATAGCGCAACAAAACTTAGCATGGCTTTGTTACCTATAAGTACCAATCGAACTAACTGCGAAGTTTATAGGTTATTTGAAAATTATTAAAAATACCTAACACGCCAAGACATATATCAATATAAAATGCACATTTCTAACAAGGTTCTATTTTTGGAATTTATGACGCGTAAATAAACATCGAATTCCATTCATAGTCAACGCAAATGGTCTCACATCAAACGCATCCGGAGCTGCGTGCTTGTAGTCTGAACACTACATTCCAATTTCCAACCATATTTATGCTAAGGAATAAGTGGGCTGACCTCTCCCTTCGTGTGGTTGAGTTTCACCTCTGGGATATATCTCTATCTGAGACCTGGCTGCCGCGTTTGATGTTGTGCCAATAAACATCAGCGAACAGTATCTCGTCATTAAATGCGATAGACCTAGCGATGGGGAAGGCGGTGTCGTTGCACTCATCCGAGTGTATGGTTTGCACAATACTGGCACGGGCTTATCCAATGTCACTGAAAACGTCCAAGTCGTTACGAGTATGCTGACTTGCTTCAAGTCAGCTCTCGCAATTGTTTATGTCTATGTCACACGCTATGCAGCCTAGCAGGAGATTACACAGCTGATTGAGACGCTCGATGGGTTGTTTAAATCAGCTCCCAACGTACACGTCTTAGGTGATTTCAACATTTCAGACATAGATTAGAACGTCCCTGTAGGTGTAGTTCCCAAGCAATCAGATACCTTTCTCGAATGGCTTTATAATCATGCACTGCATCAGCATGTGAGTGATCCTATGCGGTTTCGTAATGAATTCACTACTTTCACTCTCGACTTAAGCCGTTGACCTATGAAATACCTAACGCCGCACTGCAAACGCTATCATGTAATGATAAACATTAAAACGGTATTGCGTTTCCACAAAACAATTACTAGCCTGGATTCAATTTTAGGCTTGTAGACTGGGGTTTACTCCTGCATACATCAAAATCTTCCATACAATTGTCTAACGATTTAAATGTAAGATTAAACTGAGATAGAATACGTAAGTATCTAAAACAGTACCAAAACAAGCACGCTCCGCTACAAGTCGTGGAAAAGCATCATAGGCCGCCTTGGTGTACTCATCAAGTTCGTCGGACTATCCGCAAACGAGATCGTTTATGGCGGAAATATAAGCTATCTCTCACTTCTGGTTCTTGGGTCCACTACAAAACCGATCGGAATGCTTGTGTTAAAGTTCGGCGTTTGCTTAAACAGGAGTTTGGGTTATCCTTAGTTAGGGACGCTAATTCCAATGCCAAATGTTTTCATAACTACACTCATTCAAAAGGCAAAACCAGATAAAGCATTTTGAATTTGAAATAGAAGGAAGGAATGTAGCTGATGCAGACCTGTCTAAAGCGAGTGCCCTCTCCAGGTTCTTCAGCGGCGTTCAGAGACGTGTTAATTTTTTAAATGATCCGTCTAGGTCATTTAATCTTCTATTTTGTGCTGCTGAACTAGATGAGTTGTCCTTCAATGAAGCCGAGTTGTATGAAGCACTTTTACATGTTCCCGTCAACAAAGCTGAGGAACCAGATGGTATCAAAGAATAATGCTGAAGAATCTCGTCCCAGGGCCTACAAAAGCTTCATGAAAGCTATTTAATTCATGCTTGAACCTGAGACGTTTTCCTACTGAGTGGAAGGAAGCCATAATCCTACCAATACACAATGGTGGTTACAGTTCAACTCTTGGTAACTGTAGACCTGGCAGCCTTACTAGCATCGTCTCGAAAGTATTTAAAAAAATCTTGCGTGACAAAATCTGTCAGCATCTTTGTCGGCATTCTTTACTGAGTGCAACTCAGCATGGGTTCCTTGAGGGTAGATCCTGTCGGACTGACCTTCTTAGTTTTCTCAATACTGCCACTGAAAAATAGATGAAAAAAAGCTTGTCGAATCCCTCTACCTAGATTTTAGTAAGGCTTTCGATTCCAAAAATCACCATTTTCTAGAGATTAGGCTAACAACAAAAGCCACACGGGGTAGTCTACTTGCTTGGATAAAAGCCTTCCTTACAGGTAGGACATTCCGAGTTAGGGTAGGATCTACGCTGCTGAATCAAACCGACGATATCAGTGGTGTACGCCAAGGGTCAGTACTCAATCCTCTTCTATTCCTCATTTACATTGATGAATCTTCTTCTGCGCTGGAGTGCCCAAGCTTGATTTTCGCGGATGATGTGAAATTCATCGGATCAGCGGATGAAGATACCTTGAAGCACGACCTTGAACGGATCATAAATGGGTTATACTAGTAGGACCTCCCACTGAACCTTAATATGTGCCTACTCATGTCAGCACTGGTTGATAAGATCTCAGTCCTGGTGTCAAGTAATTCTTTCACTGTTAATGTTACACAGCGTATAGAGGGTTTGGGAGTTCTAGTTAGGACTGACTTCAAATGGGAGGAATCGTTGCAGCTCAACCTGCACGAACAGTGCTCTGTTGGCTGAGATATGTGTTATCCAGCAGTAGACCTGATGTATTCCTGCCCCTCAACAAGGCATTAGTTCGGCCACATCTATGATACTTCATCCAGGCTTGGTGTCCTTACTACACGAAGGACATCGTTTGACTCGAAAACGTACATCGTCTCGCAACTCGCATGTTTGAGTGTCAGCGAAGGAAAACTTACGCTGAACGCCTGAAGTCCAAAGATCTTTTCTCGCTTACGCGCCGTCGTTTAAAAGATGATTTAATTGAAACCTTCGAGATCTTATAGCTTTTGAGGGGCGTTATCGTGAACAACTTCTTTGCCTCAGGACCCGACCTGGGCACCCGCGTATCTTTACTTAAACTTGCTAAGGATCGATGTAGACCAGACCTCAGAAAAAAATGTTCAGCCTGAGGTTGTTAAATTTCTGGAAACAGCTTCCAGAAGAACGTATATCCTGCACTTCTGTCTCGAGTTTTAAGAACGGTTTGGACCATATCTGGGGTAAGATTTTTATTGAATACAACCCGCATAGTGCTATGTAAGATTAGGTAGTTCACCATTTTTAGCGTTGTCCAGTTAATAAAATAAATGCTAGAGTTCTGTTTATTTAATACACAACTCTTATTTAGCTGAACTCTCACCGTACTGTTGAAGAGAAATTTATTTTATTTTTCCAGCATCATAACGAGGTGCTTTCTAAATGCAACCGGGATAATCCTTTGGCGTCGCGATCGTCAGTGATATCCGAATCACAATTAGAAAAAAGCTTCACAGTGGTGGTTTCTTATCTGCAGCTTTCCACCAAAAGAAATTCTGGATGCTCGATTTGCTCTTTAGCCACTTACTGTCCTGAGTAACTGAATTGGACTGAACTGAACTGAACTCAACTTAATCTAATCTTACTATCCGATGACCAGCGGGGATTCTAGAAAGGAAGGTCTTGTCAAACCAATCTTCTAAGCTTTCTTGACGAAGTGACATTACGCCACGATGAAGGGAGAGTAGTCGAATTTTGCTATCTTGATTTTCAAAAGGCATTTCACTCAGTGAACCATAGGTACCTTCTGCACAAACTAAGTATGTGTGGCCTCACAGGTGACCTACATCAATGGTTAGACAGCTTCTCAACTTAACGCACTATGTTAGAATAGCAGGGGTGTGCTCGGAGGAATCAATGATTCTCAGTGGAGTGCATCAAGGCTCGGTGCTTGGTCCATTACTTTTTCTTATTTTTGAAAACGACCTAACAGCGTGTTTCAGTTCACGCTGCTTTCTGTTTGCTGATGATGTTTAGATCCTAGAAACCGACAGTGTAGATACGCTTATCTCTGATTTAGACAAAATAATCCAGTGAACAAACACCTTGGATTTAGGGAAGAGATGTCTTCTGACGACTGATTTAGCGACAACTCAACTAGAAGTTGGTAAAGGAACTATCAGAAAAGCTGCTGCTCATAAAGTAAAGGATCTTGGCATTACGATAACAGGTGATTTTTAATGGGCTACTCAATGTGCCGAAGCGGCAATCTAAGCTCGCAGAGAAATGTTCAGACTTCGCTCAGCGATATCTTGCCGAAAACCTTCAATCTTCATTCCCTTATACAAAGTAGTCGTGCGGCCTTACTTGGAATACGGTGTTCAATCCTGGGCACCGTACTTAAAAAAAGATATAGCAT
>JACCGJ010014039.1:0-25623 GCA_013407085.1 Atriophallophorus winterbourni | reverse complement strand
ATGTGTTGATCATATATTGACTCTTCAAGAAGCCTTAAAATATCGCCACCCATAAAGGCAGCCCAATGTAGCAATCATTATTGATTTTAAGGGTGCGTTTAATTCGGTCAACAGGAACGCATTATTTAATACCTGATTACACACAGTCATCCCAAAAGTACGTGAACCTATTTCTGACACTTAATTCTTTTATGATTCTTATGATGCTTGAATCAGTACATCGGTTCACATACCTTGGTTCAACCATTGCGGATAACCTCTTGCTAGACACGGAGAGTGATAAGCGGATTGGCAGAGCAGCTGTCATTCTGTCCCGTTTGAACTCTCGTGTTTGGGGTAACCGCAAGCTGACTGTAAAGACGAAGATGATGGTGTACAGCGCGTGCGTACTAAATACTTTACTGTACGGCAGTGAAACCTGGACCACCCACGCAAGAAACGAACGGAAGCTGAATGCTTTCCATCTACGAAGCATCCGTCGTATCTTGCACATATCGTGGATGGACAAAGTGACTAATGCTGAAGTGCTTTTAAAAGCCGGTCAACAGAGCATGTTCTCTCTATTGCGACAGCGCCGCCTGCGCTGGCTTGGTCATGTCTACAGAATGGAAAATGGTCGTATTCCGAAAGATCTACTCTATGGTGAATTGCAACTAGGAAGTCGATCATTGGGCAGACCGCACTTGCGGTACAAAGACGTTTGCAACAGAGATATGAAAGCTCTTGGCATTGACCCGGCGAGTTGGAAAAAACTTGCTCTTGACCGCTCACATTGGAGGCACTGTGTAAAGCGTCGTCTGCATGCTGGGGAGGAGCAGATACAGCTCTTGGCGGCTGAACGCAGATCACGCCGCCGACGTTCAACTGACGCAATACAACCGAGTTCTGACTATCGTTGCCAGCGCTGCGGGAGAGATTGTTCCTCCCGAATCGGACCGTTTACTCAAAAAGCTGCAAAACTTGAACATTCACGCATTTGTGATGTACATCCATGGTCGACATCGACCGAAGGAGGCCAACAACAATTCTTATAGTTCTTGGGCGCGTTAGCGTTTAAAATAGCTTGCCCAACTGAGCCTAGCGCTACGGTGAGTTTCTTCATCCCAACGCGCCACGTCATGGACTGGCCACCCGATCTTTTCTCCCAGCTTCTGTTAGGCTCTGCGAATAAGGCGCGTTACGGTAAACGGTGAGTAGGCATTCTTAAAACATGTCCCAACCATCGCAAGCGAGCAAGCATCAGCATTTCTCTCAATCCGTGGCCACCTGGTCCTAACACCCGCTTGCAGACATCTGTATTTGTAACACGATGCTGCCACCGAATGCGAGCAATTCTACGCAGGCAACGGGTATCAAAAACAGAAAGCCGACGGACATCTTCCGCTCGGATAGACCAAGTTTCGCAGCCATAAATGAGTGTAGCACGCACCACTGCGTTGTACACTCGGCCTTTAGTATGGAGTGAAACATCGCGTCGACGCCACAGGTGGCGAAGGTTAGCAAACGCTGCACCCGCTTTGCGAACACGATGTGAGATCCCGTCCTCGACACAACCTCCAGCGGAGATACAACTGCCAAGGTAAACAAAGCTGTCGACCAATTCAAGATTGACATCGCACACAGTTAGGTTTGGAAGAGAGCCGCTCCAATCCTGGGTAAGTGTTTTACACTTGTTAGGCGCAAAGCACATGTCATACCTTGAAGCTTCAAGTGCCAGGCGGTTCAGGGCTTATTGCATTATATGAGGGTCATCTCCCAGAAGTGCGATGTCATCGGCATACTCTAGATCGGTCGCTCGCTCACCCGGCAGAAGTTCAACACCTGTGCCCACCAGGCCAGCTAAAGCTTTTCTCAGGACATCGTCGATCGCGAAGTTAAAAAGGAACGGCGAGATAGGGCAGCCCTGCCGCACCCCGCTGGAGATATTGAACGAGGACGACAATTGTCCGTACGCTTGAACCCTGCCCGAAGTTTGGCAATATAATGCTTTCAAGATCCAAACATACTTCTCGGGCACTCCATGTCTCAGTAGACAGTTCCAAAGACTTTCACGATCGATTGAATCGAATGCCGCTCGTATGTCAAGGAATACAACGATAGTTGGTTTACGAAAAGTGTGGCGTTGCTCCAGTAACTGACGGAGTGTGAAAATTTGATCTATGCACCCTCGGCCGGCACGAAACCCAGTTTGCTCATCACGGATTTGGTCTTCCCGTTTGGTACTCAATCGGTGAAGCAGAATGGACGCCAGTATTTTAGGAGCTACTGAAATGAGACTGATACCCCGATGATTTTCACAGGAATCGCGCGTCCCTTTTTGAAAATCGGAGCAATTACTGATTCTCTCCAAGGGATCGGAACGCGTTCATCAGCCCATATGTTGGCGAACAGCGCTTGAAGTTCGCAAACTAAAGCGAAACCGCCATCTTTGAACAATGACGGAAGCAAAGCATCAGCACCTGATGCCCGATGGCGCTTAAGGCTCCGGACTACACTGTAAATCTCTGATTGAGTCGGAGCCTCAAAAGAAATCGACCATGGGGTACAGTGTTCCGTATTCTCGAAATCAGTGGGTGCAGAAGGCCAGTTAAACTGTGCTTCAAAATGTTCTGCCCATCGCTCCATGCGTCTGTGCATGTTAAAAACTGGAAAACCATCTGCTTCACGTATCAACTCACTGATGCCTGGTCGCCCGCTTCCAGTTGTTCTGATGAGTTGGAACAATTTTCTGAAATTGCCTGCAGCTGTCGCAGATTCTATTTCCGTAGCCTTAGAACTCCACCAACTTTCCCCGTCGGTTCTCAAACTGGCAACCAGTTTACGTTTAATAAGCCTTCGTGACGCATCATATATGCTATCAGCAGAAACCCAGTGCTGAGCTACACGGGAAGTCAACCGAGAACTATTCAACGCGGCTGTTTCCAAGGAGGTTTGAATCCCACTCCATTGGTCGTCGATACTATTTTAGGGAACTCTAGACAGATGCAGACTCAAATTGGCCTGAAATCCTCGGAGAACCGGGAGATCGTTAAGCCTAGCAACATTCAACTGCCTTGCATTTCTACGTTTCCCACCAAAACGCATCGAGAGCTTAGCACAGACTAACGCATGATCGGACTCTAGACAGGTGCCCCAGTAGGAGCGGCAATCTTGCACACTCCCTCGCCAGGAGTAGCTGATAGCAATATGGTCAATTTGCGTGAACAAGGCCGCCGATGGAGATCTCCAGGTGGAGCAGTGACGCTTCGAATGGCGGAAGTTAGTGCTGGCGAGGTACAGTCTGTGCTCTGAGCACAAGCTAAGCAATCTTTCGCCGTTGTCATTACGATGACAATCGAGACCAAACCGTCCACCCACGAAATGCTCGTTTAAAGATAGACGGCCTACACGTGCATTCATGTCTCCAGCTAGGACAACGATGTCACTCCTCGATGCAAGTCTAATGAGTTCTTGTAATCTTCCATAAAACTCATCCTTGTCACGTTCAGAGCTACAATTAGTCGGTGCATAGGCAGCAACCACAAACAGGTCGCGGGATTGGTTGCGAAATCGGCCTTTTTTGCACGAACCCTGTAGTCTTACTGCACAAAGGCGACTGTCGACTGGGATCCAGTCTAACAGTGCGACCTCAGCTAGCTCACTCAAGACGATTCGGACACCAGCTTGACCAGATACCATGGCATCGTCATCAGTGGACAAACGTAGATAGTGTGACTTACGTAAGTTCGAAGGGTTAGACAATCGTGTAACTGAGCTAGAGTTATGCATGCGTGTTTCCGACAAACAGCACACATCGACTTCGAGGCTATCAAGCGTGCGAGCCAAAGCTGCCTGCTGTCCGATGCTAGCTAAAGTCCGTACATTAAACGCCGCTAATTTGAATGGTACGCGTGGGCGGAAGAACGCTCTGGAGGCATTCGAAGCAGGCAAAATATTCGAAGTGGCTGAATTCGGAAACCTCGATGAACAAGCTGCACTTCTGTCAGGGCTAACCAAAGAACCACAAAACGGAAAACAGTTATTAAAAAGTTTGCATGCAGTGAGATCATGTAAAGCATTTTGAGCAGAGAGCAAAGAGCTTGAGAGCAGAGAGCGTGAGAGCACGGGATCTGTCATTTTTACCTTTATTTTCATAATTGCTTGTGGGCGTGATACTACCCGGTTGCCCAGGCCGAAGTAGGGGGTTAGCTTAGGGGGCCCCACCCGGAGCCTTTGGCTAAAAAGCCTGAACCACAAGGCAGTGGCTTGAGACTGAGTTTGTCTGACCTCTATCCATCGACCTTCCTGGAATGAGTAGCTCTGCTGGCACCAAAAGGCACCACCCAGTATAGCTCAATGGGTCATGAAGGTACACAAACCACGTTAAGGTCCAGTCTCAGCGCGACGGGTTGGTTGTAGGGTGGCCAGACTCTGACTTGGATCAAGATAAAAACCTCACGAGCTAAACTAGCTACAGTTGATGCGACCCGTCGCCCAGGTTTAGGGCCAAGTGAACAGAATTCACAGTGACTTTTGTTCCTAGTGATAAGGCTCAAAATCGTGTTCACTGGGGGGTCTTGATGTAGACTTCTTCTTGGATTGTTTGACTAATCCAGTATGCTGTCAATTAAGGTGACAATGAAAGCTTGTTATGCTGCGTAGCAGTGAAAGCCGCAAAGAATCTGTCATGCTTATGCCGCTCTACTCATTCACAGTGACATCCTAACGTGGCTGTGCCAAATCTACAGGTTGGGTAGCTTTCTAGGTCTCATTCTTCCTCAAATTTTTAGGATTTAACGTTTCATGGATGGATAGCAATTAAACACATGGTACTTGTAACCGATGCAATGATGTCCATGAGGATGATGATGATGTAACATTACACAGCAAAAACAATAATAGGGCATCGGTAACCCTAGTATATGCATTTGTAAAAAACAGAAGCCTGGAACCAGAAATGAGTCGCACAACCATAGATTACATGTGGGCTCAAATACTACCACGTTACCCAGCCTTAGAACGATATGAGAAATAAAGAGTGGTAGTAAAACTCTGATGTATCCCGGCTTACAGCCCATTGGCAGTAGAAAATCAATCTAGCGCGATTTTAACGGCATAGCACAAAAAGACAACTGCACATCTGTTCATATTCTCCGTAGTTTCAAATGACTGGCGTATAATCAGCAATATAGATCGCTAATGTAGTCCGTGAAGAAGGATAAGGTGTTGAATCTGGAATTGAGTGCACAAAATGCGATTGATGTATTAAACTTTAAAATCGCAGAAGAACATTAGTAATGTGTATGTACGTATGTAAAATCTCAAGCCTAACGTCGGAAACGTGCTGCGCAGTCAAAGACTGCATGTGGGCTAAGATACTGTCAGGTTGCCCAGGCCTAGACAGATATAAGGAGGAAAAAGAACAGGAAACAGTAGTGAGACTCCAGCCTCTTTCAGCACGCAGCTCACTACATTTGACCAATCAATTTAGCACGGTGTTAGCCGCACAGCACGAAGTACTGCACGATTGCACATCTGTGCACCACTATATCAACATTACTAAAAAAGAGCTTATTACGGAGAGCATCGCTGCGTATGCGAGGGTAACAGCTAACCCACATAATGCTATGGACGCGATAGTTGGAGGCGTCGGATATGCTCATTGCGTAGGGTCCAAATTTCGCAACCATGCATTAATATGACGCGAACTGTCGCTTTGCAAACTATACTCTTGAGTTAAAATGACATTTCATCTTGACGACAAAGGTAACACAGGTTACGAGCTGCTACGGTTTCCTCAGAAATATATACCGAATGAAATGCTCACATGGCGTGTGTCTCAAGTCTCTGTTGATCAAGTTTAGCCCATGATCAATATAAGTTGCTTCCGAAAGCAAGGAAGACGTGTGCTTACTTCCAACAAGGGGCTCATCATCAGGGACAGCATTACACTGATCGCAAGCACCAAATGCTTAACAGCCACACAACCATGACACTAAAATGCTAAATTGATAGGGAAGGATATGACTTAAACACTACGGAATGTATAGACAAAACACAGACACTTGGATGAATTACATACATCTGGGATAAAACATGCAACCAATCAAGTTTGGCAAACGAGTAAACCAACATCAGCACGGCAGCTTTTGCGAATCTCACTGTCATGCATCATTAAAAGCTTTTCTTGCTACTACATTAAAAAGCATACAAAAAACCTCTAATATGCCTACAGCAAGACGGCCAAGTAACACGATTATGACCTATAGCTGAGGATAAATAGCACTTGTGAAGTGTGGTGGCGCGGACCCCAACCAGAGAAGGATCACCCCAACTATACACATGTTAGATGTCAAGTCATCTGCTTCAGCCAACTCGCAGACTAGCTCCCAGCTTCAAGCGGTCCCCAGATGACCAACGCGATCTAAACAAACTGTCGTACTGCTTAAGACAGCCCATGGAGTTGACTTTCACAAGACTCCGCTATAGCTTCTAACCGTTATCTGCTGCTGCCTGTGTTATTTACCAAACAATCAAAATAGATTTTGTTAGTAGAGTAGTGAAATGTACGCCAGTGGAATTAGAAATGGACAGCTAACTTTCGCATAAACAGGATATGCTTCCGATATACAACATCGTAGGAAAGAAAGAAACAAATTTGAACACACGTGCAATCCACCCAACGGGACTCCAGCTTCGAATATTTTAAAAACTTGACTTCTGAAGTGCACCGCAATTTTGATCAACAGTTTATTATTACATTCGCCTTCAGATCGCAAAATCGTAGCTTATGTGGCATTTAGACAGGCAGGACATCAACTCGGGACACAGCTACCAACATTCTCCGAAGCACTGAGGGTTTAAAATAAAAAAAATTGTTTTTCTGGGCGCACAACTATAATAAACGTACAAATGCCACCCGTTAGAAACCCAGTAGATTGAAGGCACAAGTCACCATGATCCGCTGTTTCCTATAACGGTAGGAGCAGCTCCAATGGTTCGCATGAGAATAGAAAAAGTCAATAGTCTATTTAGGACCATAAATGCCAAATTTCGGAAGTATAAATGACGTGCCACAAAAAAACTATGTAGTGGTATTGGGTGATTTTAATGCTAGAATTGGTGCAGATTACGAGTCTTGGCAAAACTGTCTCGTGAGGTTCAGTGTAGGTAAAACCAATGAAAATTGACAACGCCTTTTAGAATTATGCACACAGTTCAGACTTTGTGTCAGTAACAATTTCTTTCAAACAAAAACACAGCAAGAAGTCTCTTGGAATCATCCTCGCTCTAAGCATTGGCATCAGCTTGATCTTATTCTTGTTAGGCGCACTAATATAGGAAGCGTACTTCTCACTAGATCATATCACAGCGCAGACTGTGACACTGATCATTCGCTGGTTTGTGCAAAACTGAAGCTTCCCGACACGAGATATCACCGCACCAAATTGTCTGCTAAGCCTAGGATTGGCGTCACCCGCATGTGCGAACCTAATCTAGCTACGCGATTTGCAAAAGCCTTCACAGCCGAGTTCAGCAAGACAACCCCACTCGAATCGGCTTCAGAAAACTGGGAATCGATAAAAAGGTGCATATGCCGAGTCGCACTTTCAACTTTCGGTCCGAAGAAAGCTCGAACGTGCGACTGGTTCGAAGCAAAAGCTTCTGAGATGACTGCTGTGTTGGATGAGAAACGGTCAGCATTCCTGAGGTTCAAAGGTATGCCAACAGATGAAAACTTACGACTTTTAAGAGCAGCTAGAAATAAGGTTCAACAGACTGCAAGGCGATGTGCAAACGACTATTGGATGGAAATTAGCCTCAATATCCAAAAAGCTGCGGATACCGGAAATTTTCACGCTATGTATGAAGGGATCAAAAGAGCCATTGGCCCAAACAAACTTAAAACGGCTTCCATTAAGTCTGTATATCGTGACCCAATTGTCGACAAAACTCAGCAGACAGAAAGATGGGTAGAGCACTTCTCCTCTCTCTAATCTAGGGACACCATCCGATAGCACAATGTTTCATAAACAACCACGGTCTACAGAGTCGTATAGCAGCTCTCCTTATGGTATGGTATGAGGGCGCAATCCTGATCCAGACAAAGTGCCGCACCGTCGGAGACTGCATGTGGGCAAATATACTGTCAGGTTGCCCAGGCCTATACATATATGAGAAAGAAAAAGAACAGGAATTGGTAGTGAGACACCAGTCTGTTTCAGCATGCAGCTCACTACCACTGGCCAATCAATTTAGCACGGTGTTAGCCGCACAGCACAAAGTACTGCATGATTGCACATCCGTGCAATGCTGTGTGCTCAAACATTGCCTTAAAACACTTAGAATATCAGAGCGAAAAATTCATGAATGGAACAAATTTAGATGTCCAAATGGTGAAGAAATATCACCATTTTTATTCACTTGAGTGGACAAGTGATCCAATGACATGAGGCAACTCATTCACGCAGACGAGTGCTTAATGAACGAAGGGAACTACAAGCTGTGATCGCGGTAAAGTGCAGCACCGTTATTGATTGTGTGTGGGCTATGAGACTCTCATGTTGCGGTTATAAGAATGAAAACAGACTTGGTAATGAAACTCCGGTGCGTTTCAGGATGCAGCTCACTATCGGTGACAAAAAGATTTATCAAGAGTAGTAAATAATGAGAATCCAAGTTTTGGCTCACTTACTCGATCGAAATGGTTCCAATCCACGAGATTGTAAATTACATTCACACGAGAAATCGTAGAAAACTTTGTATTCGAAACAACCTGCGCATATGAAAACTGAAGTGTTGCAACGTACCGAACGAATAATCCGAAAAGGATCGCAACGGCTGTGATATTTGCGGATGAATAAACAAAAACTGTTTAAACGTATCCCAGACTCGAACAGTTTTAAACCAGCAGCGAATACCTGAATATTAAAAAATGGGGTACCGACAGTTGCTCCTTGACAATTGCTCCTCTGACAATTGCTCCTTGACAAATTACTCCTCGGACAGTTGCTCCTTGACCAATTGCTCCTTGTACAAGTGAACTGAGTCCACTTGAACTCAGTTCCACGGAGATGAAGTCGCCCGGAACAGTGGTCTTTTCGCTTTCGTTCACACACATAAAAATCAACAGTGGGGTCACTCTTGCTGGTTTGAGCTTGAACTCAGTTCACTTGCTCTGCTGTTTTTACGCCGCACTGACACGAACTGTTATGGTCACTATCAACATCGACAGATTTACACTGGTAGCAAATACCGAGTGTTTAACTGGCGTGTTTAAATGGGGAAGGGTTAGACCTAAGATGCTATTGAGCCTATAGAACATTAGGTACGGGTACACTGGAGTGATGGCCTACACGTCAAATCATGTGTGTTGCACGTGTACAGAGACATAAGCATGATAGCTTCCCCGCGGCTTTCACTGTCATGCATCAAACACTCCAAGAAATTATCTACAACAAGACCGCCTCTGAACACCATTTTAGACACCTGATTAAGAGTAAGAAGCCTTTGCGAATTCTGTTCTCTTGGACCCCAATCTGGGAGACTGTTTGTGGTTGCATTGCTTCCTTCGGTACGTTTTTACATTAAACAAGACTAATGCCCTCCTGTGCACGGATGTACAATCGTGCAGTACGTTATGCTGTGCGGCTAACACCGTGCTAAATTGATTGGCCAGAGGTAGTGAGCTGCATGCTGAAACAGGGTGGAGTCTCACTACCATTTCCTGTTCTTTTGTCTTTCTCATATCTGTCTAGGCCTAATAAACCTGACAGTATCTTCGCACACGCACAGTCAGAGACTGTGCGGCACTTTGCCTGGATCAGGCTTGTGCTTTCATACCATACCATAATGCATTCCTTTGCAAAACTGCGCAGTATCCCTCTTGACAATCGACTGAGTTAGTTTCAAATAGCTACGACTTTTTACATATCAGCTACAGATTCCATCCTTGTTGTTAGATCATACAATGCTCTTTCTCTACCGACAGTCTTGTGGGTGCTGCGGCAGTTCTCACCTGCGTGGCGAATTACATGATCGAAGCGCCCGAGCTGCTCGCGGACCCCCAGTTACATGGATCGCTGCAGTTGATGCGGACGGTCGCCTACTTGGGCACGTACATTGGCGGGATCACGTTGACCGGGTCGCTTGTAGCGTTCGGAAAATTGCAAGGTTAGTGAGTGGGCCTGTCTACTTCGTTTAATGTTTTGCTGCAAATTCACACTTCTTTAAGTTTTGCCTGCCTCTTCTCATGAATCGTTGACTCCCAAAGACGACGTGACGCACACTCTACATGTAGGCCAAGATATTACTTTATTTTACTTTCGTGCGACTATCTCGTCCTGGAGGATGAGTCGACTTCGTTGACGTCACGGATTGCAGCCACCCACGCTCGGCGGTTGGAATCGAGATCCGCGCAGATTTTAAGCCAGGTCCGGTCCCACGTGCGCCATCCGTAAACCGATCATAGACCAAGCAGCTCCGCACCCGATCTCACGGTGGCGAGCCAAGTCTTCACTTGTCCTCAGCGTGCAGTCTCTGACTGTGCGGCACTTTGCCTGGATCAGGCTTGTGCTTTCATACCATACCTCCGCTACGACAACGCCATTCTGCGCAGGGTGTCGGTGATAGTGTCACTCTGGTTAGTTCAGCGTCCGAGCGTCTCAGGATGTGGCCAAACCATCTCAGTCGGTGTTGTCGCAATATCGAACTCCACATTCAAACAACTAGTTTGCTGTAGAAGAAGCTTCTGTCATCAGAAACAGCACTACACCGGTAGTATGTTTAGCAGACCAGTGTCTTTACACAATCATCATCGTACACGTATACTCATTCTACCTTTCACCAACACACCATTCAAAGGTCAATCAGCATCACCAGTACAATTATTGATCTTCGCCGCCCGGTCAGTGATGTCGACCACTTTCAATATATTCCAATGGCGCCAGGTAACTAACAACGGGATATCCGAGACAATAACACCAACGAACACCAGCGAACAACGATACCCTGCCCCTTTTCTCAATTTCCATTCTCCTGTTTTTCTTACAACCATTGTATAGAACAACGCCGGCACTTCATAAAGAGATAAGATTCAGTATACAAGCGTTGTACGCTGAGCCGAGACGAGGGGGTTCGAAGGGTGATGAAATCGCTAGAACACAGTTCGTCAAAAAAACCACGAAGGCATAAACCAAAACTGGCTCTGACTCCAGATCAGAAGGCTGCGTGTTCGAATCGCGTCGGGCTCACCAGTTGTTTAACTGCGATTGTGATGTCGGAAAACGAAATCCTTAAGGATGGGGAATGGTGGGACTTAACCAACAGCAGAATCTATAGAAAAATACGAACAAAAGAAAACTGAGACGAGGTGCCTACACTTGGAATGAAGCAGGCATTTAATCAAACGTTATCAACGTTTATTAGCCATGGTGATCAGTTACCAAGTCCAGCTTTAGTGACCTGTGACATCCATTTTGAATACGTCCTTGCCTTTATGTTGTAAGCCTATCATATCGGTCGTATTCCGAAAGATCTACTCTACAGTGAGTTGCAATTAGGAAGTCGACCATTTGGCAGACCGCACTTGCGGTACAAAGATGTTTGCAAAAGAGATATGAAAGCTCTTGACATTGACCCCGCAAGCTGGGAAGAACTTGCTCTTGACCGCTCACTTTGGAGGCATTGTATAAAGCGTCGACTGCAAGTCGGGGAGGAGCAAATACAGTTCCTGGCTGCTGAACGCAGATCACGCTGCCGGCGTGCAACTGATGCAATACAACAGAGTTCTGACTATCGTTGCAAGCGCTGCGGGAGAGATTGTTCCTCCCGAATCGGACTGTTTAGTCATTCAAAAAGTTGCAAAACATGAAATTCATGCGATGTGATGTACATCCATGGTCGACATCGACCGACGGAGGCCAACAACAACATCATATCACGTATTTACCTTAGGAACCTAAGATCATTTGAGGTGCCTGGAAATGTCTAGGGCGCTTCTCCTCTTCTTATTAATAATTTCTCCGTCAACCTCATGATAATATAAGTCGTTGGCACGACTATTACTTTGCTGACGCACGTTGTTTAAATATCAAACCAAAAAATGAATCATGATTAAGCTCATGAACGTCTTGTATTGTTTTGCTGTCATCAGGTGAAGCGTTCGACAATCTTACTTCCTTCTGTAGTAACAGCAATCCTTTATTGAGAATGTTGCCGTAGAACTGTCACTTTGTTTGCATCCAGACAAGTTTCTTCGTTGTGCCTGTTTGTACTCTGAAACTGTTTGACTGAGTGGCTACAAAACTGTCGTATATCATCATCATAATCATCATGGACAGCATTACACCGGTAGCACGTACCGAATGCACCATGACATCGGTTGTCAAATACTTGGAGACGCTGGATGTGTTCTTTACGTAAAGTCCAGGTTTCGCACCCATACGGTAACACAGCCCGAACTGTCGCTTAAAAGACTCTACCGTTGCGTGACAGTGTAGCGATTGAGGTAACGTTGCAGTTTACCCCAAGCAGTGATAGCACATACCAAGCGAGGTATGGGTGCGAAAACCTGGGACTTTACGTAAAGAAACACATCCAGCGTCCCAAGTATGTGACAACCGATGTCATGGTGCATTCGGTACGTGGCTACCGGTGGGTAGAAGTTAAAACCACTACCCTTGCAGTCGTGAGGTCCAGGTTCGAATCCCGGTGGCGGCAGTATTTTTTGTAAATAATTCGTCATCGGATTTAAGACACATCATTTTTTCCAAATAGCGTTGTCTAACTTCTATATCCCTTATCTCAATTTCAATTTTGTCCAAAGCGACAGAAGTTCAAACAAACCACTGGCTGATAATTGTTAATAAAAATAAATGAATAAATAAAAAAATGCCTACTAACAAACTACAAGTAATCGCGGGTGCGGTGCTCAAGGAAAGTTCCAGCTTTGATGAGCTGGATCCATTTTTTGATACGTTTCCTAATGACACTCTCACTAATGACTCTCCCACAGTTCCTTTTCTCAATCTCTGCAACCATTCGTGCACCGTTTCGCTGAACCAGCAGATGCAAAACTCAACGAAATGGAAATGAAAAGAAAATCAAGGGAGCGGATAAAATGGGAGAGGGAGATTGCTTTGGAAAAAATCAAAATTAGGATAAGAGAGATAAAAGTTAAACAATCCTATTTGGAAAAAAAGATGTGTCTTCAATCCGATGACGAATAATTTTCAGAAAATACTGCCGCCACCGAGACTCGAACCTGCGACCTCAGGACTGCAAGGGTAGTGGTTTAACTTCTACCCAAGCGAGGGTGCGAACCCTGGACTTTACGTAAAGAACACATCCAGCGTCTCCAAGTATTTGACGTAGAAGTTAAAACCACCCTTGCAGTCGTGAGGTCCAGGTTCGAATCCCGGTGGCGGCAGTATTTTTTGTAATAATTCGTCATCGGATTTAAGACACATCATTTTTTCCAAATAGCGTTGTCTAACTTCTATATCCTTTATCTCAATTTCAATTTTGTCCAAAGCGACAGAAGTTCAAACAAACCACTGGCTGATAATTGTTAATAAAAATAAATGAATAAATAAAATAAATGCCTACTAACAAACTACAAGTAATAGCGGGTGCAGTGCTCAAGGAAAGTTCCAGCTCTGATGAGCTGGATCCATTTTTTGATACGTTTCCTAATGACACTCTCACTAATGACTCTCCCACAGTTCCTTTTCTCAATCTCTGCAACCATTCGTGCACCGTTTCGCTGAACCAGCAGATGCAAAACTCAACGAAATGGAAATGAAAAGAAAATCAAGGGAGCGGATAAAATGGGAGAGGGAGATTGCTTTGGAAAAAATCAAAATTAGGATAAGAGAGATAAAAGTTAAACAATCCTATTTGGAAAAAAAGATGTGTCTTCAATCCGATGACGAATAATTTTCAGAAAATACTGCCGCCACCGAGACTCGAACCTGCGACCTCAGGACTGCAAGGGTATGGTTTTAATTCTTACCCAATGAGGGTGTCGAAACCTGGACTTACGTAAAGAACACATCCAGCGTCTCCAGTATTTGCCGGTTTAGAAGTTAAAACCACTACCCTTGCAGTCGTGAGGTCCAGGTTCGAATCCCGGTGGCGGCAGTATTTTTTGTAAATAATTCGTCATCGGATTTAAGACACATCATTTTTTCCAAATAGCGTTGTCTAACTTCTATATCCCTTATCTCAATTTCAATTTTGTCCAAAGCGACAGAAGTTCAAACAAACCACTGGCTGATAATTGTTAATAAAAATAAATGAATAAATAAAATAAATGCCTACTAACAAACTACAAGTAATAGCGGGTGCAGTGCTCAAGGAAAGTTCCAGCTTTGATGAGCTGGATCCATTTTTTGATACGTTTCCTAATGACACTCTCACTAATGACTCTCCCACAGTTCCTTTTCTCAATCTCTGCAACCATTCGTGCACCGTTTCGCTGAACCAGCAGATGCAAAACTCAACGAACTGGAAATGAAAAGAAAATCAAGGGAGCGGATAAAATGGGAGAGGGAGATTGCTTTGGAAAAAATCAAAATTAGGATAAGAGAGATAAAAGTTAAACAATCCTATTTGGAAAAAAAGATGTGTCTTCAATCCGATGACGAATAATTTTCAGAAAATACTGCCGCCACCGAGACTCGAACCTGCGACCTCAGGACACTTAGGCGAAGCACATAACCAATACACCACTAGGTCACTGACGAATTGTCTAAATTATAAGTAATTAGATAGACTTTTTATTTCAATGTTTTTAGCCTAGCCAAAATTGGTAGTGGAGATAACGTTTATTCATACCACTGCAACCAGCGGTACTTCGCATAAATCCCATAGTGAGATTTATGTATACCTGAACAACTAGGACGAGCCCAAAGCTTGCGTGCTGTGCACTTGATTCCTTTTGCTACTATTTTGCCACATTTGACATTGAGGCATGAATTTCTAGTACTCATATCTGACAGATAATATGATGAGTAATGAAACGTTACCAAATATACAAGCTGATTTTATCGCTAGCGTAATTAGTCAGTGAAATATGGAGAATATAGTAATATAGTGATTCTATTTTACTGCAAGTTCAAGGAATAGTGAAAATTCGTAATATTTCATCGGAGCGTGGAAAAAACTACCAAATTGAGCGTACCGCGCGAGCGTATGTGGCTAACAAGCCAATCGAGCGTCCAGAATTTCTTTCGGTGGAAAGCTGCAGAGAAGCACCCACTACTGCCAAAACGTATATTCTTTTTGTCTGTTTGAACTCTTCGCCGATCGCGAAGCCAAGATATTATCCGGGTTGAACTTAGGAAGCACCGCTAAGGTCGCTAATCAGTTCAGTTCAGTTCAGTTTGCACAGGACGATATGTGGCAGAGTCGCCAATCGAGCGTCCAGATTTCTTCCGGTGGTATGCCAAAAAGAGTGCCCACCACTTCAAACAAAATAGGTTCACAGATTTCTTCTGGTAGGATGGTTACCTGGAATGTAGAGCAAAAACTTCCCTCACCAAAGGTGAGGAGACATTAATGCATTTCAAAGACCAGGTAAATACAATATCATTACTCAATTAGGGGCAAAATGCAGGAAAAAATGAGCTTCATACGGCATCAATTCTATTCTTGAAACACATTACAGAGTTGGAGTTCACGACATCTTCAGGTAGGCAGTTCCAGTAGCTTACTACTCTTTCACTGAAGAAGTGCTTACGAGCATTAGACCTGACATGTTGTTTGGCCAGTTTCAGAGGGTGACCTCGAGTACCCACATTGGGTGCGAGAACATACATTTCACCTGGTTGAATAGTACTAAAACCGGCCATGATCTTGAAGGTTTCTATCAGGTCCCCACGCAGCCGCCTTCTTTTCAGTGAAAAGAGCCCTAGACTTAATAGTCTTTGCTCATAAGATCTACCTGATTGCCCTTCGATCATACGAGTAGCAAGGCGCTGAACACCCTCAAGCCTTGCAATATCTTTTTCAAGATAAGGTGACCAAGCTTGAATGCAGTACTCGAGATGAGGTCTAACGACAGCCTTGTATATCGGTATGAAAACCTCCGGGGACCTGCAGGATAAAACTGATCGAAGGCGAAACAGCGCGCTCCTAGCACGATGTGCAGCAGCTGCACATTGATCAGCCCATTTGAAGTCCGCAGAAATCTCTATACCTAAGTCGCGTACTCTCGGCACCCCAGTTATCACAAGTGTACCATCTGGGCCAGCTACCGCCAGCTTCTTGCCGACTTTCGACAAGAGATAGCTTTTTGAGAAGTTAACTGGTAGATCCCATATAACAGACCACTTGATAACCTTTTCAATATCGTCAATAAAATCACGTTCGTTCGGTGATCCAATAAACTTGACATCATCCGCAAAAATGTAGCAGGGACACTTAAGCGCCGCTGCCAAGTCATCGATGAAGATAAGGAAAAGTAGCGGCCCGAGTACAGATCCCTGCGGAACTCCACTTGTAACCCTTACTTTCGGTGAGTACGTACTGCCCACCCTGACACGAAAGTACCTGTTGCTTAAGAAGCCTACTATCCAGTTCCTTAGAGGACCAACGATACCCATATAGCCTAGTTTGGTAGCGAGCAGTCTATGGTTCACTGAGTCGAAAGCCTTGCAGAAGTCCAAGTAGAAAACCTCAACCTGTTGGCCCTTATCCAATTTTCTGGTGACCTCGTTTAGAAAGCCCAAGAGGTTTGTTAGGCACGACTTTCCTTTAAGGAAGCCATGTTGAGCAGAGTCCAGCAACTTAAACTCAACTAAGTGCCTGCAGATCCGATCTCTGATCAGCCTCTCTAAGATCTTACACAGAATGACAGTAAGGCTTACCGGTCTATAGTTACAGACAGATGAACGACTGCCGCTTTTGTGTATCGGGATAACATCGGCTAGCTTCCAATCACTCGGAATAACTCCATGCACCAGCGATGCGTTAAAAAGACGACCCACGCTCTCAGCTAGTACGGGCACCAAGTTTCTAATAAACTCAGGGTGAATACCGTCTGGGCCTGCAGACTTACGTGGGTTAGTTGCTGTAAGCTGAAGTCTAATCTCCTCATTAGTGAAATATAGTCCCTCGAGTGCAGCAATGCCATCCGTTTTTACAGAGACTGGTGTGATAGGTGGGTCTATTTGGCGGTCAATTCTCTGGACTGACTGAAAGTGTTTGAGAAACGCGAAAGCCTTTTCGACATCTGAAACTATATGGGGTCCGTTATCCTGTTGCAGGTTACCGATCCACTCGCGCGTTTTGCCTTTAGATTGGGCATAGCTATAGTAACGCTTTGGGCACTGCTTGATATTGCGTGCCAACCGTGTTTCAAATTCACGTTTCGCTATGCGTTGCATAGCTACAGCCTTATTCCTCACTGTCTTATACTGTATCCAGGACCGTTGTGTCTGTGAAGTCTTATAGCTTTTCCAGGCACGATCCCTGAATTTAATCACCCGACGCATCGCAGGTGTGAACCACATTGGCTTGTTGCGCCGCTTGACAGGAACCAACGGAGCAAACTTATCTTGCAAGCTCGAGAGACAGCAATGCAGAAGCTGCCAATTAGCAGCCACATCGTCACCTGTGTATTGCGACAAGATCGTTTTAGCTTCTTCTGTTACAAGATCCCAATCTACACAGTTGAAATCGCGCCTCAGTTTAGGAGGAGGTTTGTCATACCTGAGTATTAGCTGAAAGCTTATCATAATATGATCACTCTTTCCTAGCGGAGGGAGGTATTCTACCTGTCGTACCATTTCACCACTCGAGGAGACTACAAGATCCAGTAACGAAGGTAAGCAACCCTGTCGAAACCTTGTTGGCTCAATGACATGCTGGCTCATAGCATGCGTGTGAATCCATTCGGTAAAGTCTTCAGACAATTTATCGATGGAACACTGAGTCACGAGCTGCGGAATTTCAGGGACAATACGGTAATTATCGTTTTCATTCCCAGATCCGTCCGTGATTTCCATACTTGACAAAGAGCCATCCTTTTCTGAAGAACAGCGCAATCGGTTATAATTTACATCATAACGTGAATTCTTTGACCTTCCGGATTTCTTCTTATCGTCGGGCACGACAACATGTTTCCCTTTGTTAGTTTCGTTTAAAACAATGTAACTTGCAAAGAACTGGTCACACTAAGACTGCGAGAGAAATTCAACTAAAAGTGGTCTTGGGAAGTAGCTTGAATCACTTCTGACACAGTTTCACACGCCAACACGATGAACACGCTTTGGTGGCGTATCTGTGCGCATACCAACTTTACGGAGCAAATTTATTATACAACTCCGTTCAATTGACTTACGCGTTTTGGCTTCGCGTACATAGCGTTCATCCTGATTAAGCATCAGGATGTTACGAGATATGTAGTTCATAGTTGTTCTCCGAGCTGGTAAGATTGAATGCGGACGTTTCGTCATCAAACTAGATGACATCATCAGCGAAACTTCTTTCGAAGTAACTGGGAAGTGGGCATCATTCGAATTTATCTGCTGCGTTTGGACCTCATCTACTGTGATTCCCTAGAATACTTGCATGTATCCGTTGGCGAGTTCTCAGTGATCCGTAGATCCCATCCACTTTAATGTGTTCATTGATTGATTGTGGTGTCGAATACCACGCTTCGAGGAACTCTCGAACATGACGGGTTTTGCCTTTGGCGATGATTTCTGTTCTTTCTAAATTGAATTCATGACCTTCTAGATCCATGTGTGCCGATATTACTGATTTGTGGTCGTGTCGTCGTGTAGCCGGTTCGTGTTCATGTATTTTCGTTTCCAGCCTTCTTCCAGTCTGTCCGATATAATATTTCTCACACCCGGAACACGGGATTCTGTACACAACATTAGTTCTTTCTTTCTTAGCCAGCTTGTCCTTGACCTTGACTAGTTTGCTTCTCAGTGTCGAAGCTGGCTAGTGTGCCACACTAATTGCGAGTGGGCGTAGTATTCTTGCTGTTACGAGATTTATCCCGTATTCCCTGACGAGCCGATTTAACCTACTTCAGATCCTTTGATATCTTATCGAGGCTCAAAACGACAGTAACAATGAAATTTGACTGAGAGTCAAATTTCCTAGTGTCAAACTCTTTACGACCTGTCTGTGCCTTGTTCCTACTTGTACGTGGCTTCGAAGACGGGGTCTGTTAAGTGACATTTAGCTTAGCCGCTTGATCCAGTGCCTTAACCTTTTTAATCATTTTGCGTGACTTTGCAATCTTGGGATATTTACTCACCGTAATTTTATTTGAGTTCATTGTTTGTACCGCGGGGCTAGCAGTGATATTCTCACGTACAACCTCAGCAAATGATCTATTCGCACTAACCTTAGAAGCATTGTTGTATTGCGGAGAACGAACATTTTTTAGACTTTTCGAAAAATGCTTTTTCAGCTGCCCATCAGCACTCACTACATATACATCGGAGCCAACGGTGAGTAACATAAAGCTTATTGTACTAGGGATTTATCACTGAACAATTCGGATGTGCCCTATCTCTTGCAAGCATCACAATCGATACCATTTAATACTTTTCTGCAACAAGAATTTTTTAGTCAATTGTTAGCAATCACGTTTAAGTTCACGTTCAGTTTTAATTTGCGTAGTGCTGAAGGTATAAGTATCACGGTATAATCAACCAAGCCGAAGCGCATGCCCACTTTCATTCGGAGGTGTGCTTGATTTGTTCTATAGTTCAATAGTTTAATCTGGTATAAGAATATGAGAGATTGTACAAAACGCACTGTTTTTGAGTGACGGGTCGAAAAAGCAAAGAAAGAAGCGATTGAGGTTCCGCGGCCCATAAGCTGGCGACATTCGCGTTTAGGCTGCACCATCAATAAATTTTTGTGGCATTCGGACATGTAGGGCGTCAACCCAACACAGAGCGACCTTCTGACGACTGATTTGGCAACAAGACACAACCAGAATCGGCGAAGGAACTAACAGAATAGCTGCTGCTCAGAAAGTGAAGAATCTCTCTATTATTATCACAGGAGATTTTAAGTGGTCTACTCAATATGCCGAAGCAGCAAACAAGGCTCGAAGAAAATTGTTCAGACTGCACTCAGCGTTATCATGCCGAAAACTTCTATATTCATTCCTCTATACGAGGTATGAAAATTTGTATACGGTTTGCAATCCTGTGCACCGCACTTGAAAAAATTATCGCATGTCTCGAAAGGGTCCACTGCCATGTGACTAGGGTGATTGATGGTCAGTCAGGTGAAACATATTAGGCAAGAATCAAATACATAGATATATTCTCACTAAATAGACGGTGGCTGCGAGGCGATCTAATAGAAGTCTTTAGGATTCTAAAGGGTCTAAAGGGTAATAATATTACTGAAACTTGCCCGGAAAACACATGCAAGGGGTAATTCAAAGAAGCTTATTAATTGTAAGCTAAATTCTGCTTGTGCGTGATCCTTTTTTAGCAACCGTGTTCAACCACTGCAATAATCTCGTGAATGGTTTAATAAACCTCCCTAACGTGTCAAGCTTTGAAAGGGAAATAGACGCTAAATGGTCTACTCTATATCGAAACATTTTCAAATGAAACATGAAAAACATTTATTGTATCATTTTCTCTCTCATATTTGTCTAGGCATAGGCCACCTGACAGCATATTAGCTCACGTGAAGTATGTGACACTACAGCACTTTGCTAGTAATTTCATGCATCATACATTGTTCCCGCATATTATTGCATTGTTTTCTGAATCGATGATATTTCACTGTGCTGGGGAATAGAACACCTACTCTTTTTTCAGATATCTGGAAACAAGAATTTGTGAACCTCACGAACTGTATATTCAAATTAAAATTGCCGGGTGGTCAACCGCATACCGTCAAAGAAAATCTGGGCTCGTGATTGACTTTGATCCGCCTTCAGCCCTGTGGAACTTAAAATTGAACTACATCGTCCGGACTAATGAGATCTGAAGCCGCGTGCGTTCAATCTGGTGTAGTGTAAGGTTGCCTAAGTTCTAGACATATCTCATCAATGCAGGTGACTTGTATCATTTTTGCCTATACATTTTTTTACCTCATTTAGTAACCTATTGCCCCCCTTGAACTTCAGATAATAATTATCCGCACATACATAATTCAATATCTGTTGTAAACACATTTACCATACAAAATCTCCAATCATCCAAAACTACTTTTACGATTATGGATTTAAAACTGTGCATTATAGTCAGGTTGATTATCATTCCATAACTGTGCTTCACTGTTTTTAGCAAAATGTTTTCGGAAGAATTCTCGCCTTGCTGGTGAAGTGAATGTTTCGTCCTTTTTCTGTAAATCTAACTGAGAACCGGTAGTTTTACCGACTTCAAGATTTTACCAGCGACGTCCAAAATCAGCATGTCCCTTAACGTAACGGATTTGATGCAATCGGCAAACTCATCTTGCCTCTAGTGCCCTAAAAGATCTGAAAATTTATCCTTTTACTCAAGTGCCGTAGCTCTGCCCGGTGCCAAATAAACCTCAACCCATCCGAGCCCGTTCCTTCTGTTCCTATTTTGAAATACACACAAATGTACATAAAACAATTTCAACCATTATATTGATGCTGTTTAATCATTTTTCTACGGCATAACTAAATAATCTTTTGCTTTATTTTCTTCAGTTCAGTTCAGTTGCACAGGAGAGTAAGTGGCTAACATGCCAATCGAGCTTCCAGAATTTCTTTCGGTAGAAAGCTGCAAAGAAGCAACCACCACTGCCAAAGCGTTATTTTTTAATGTAATATGGATATCCAAGACGATCGCGACGCCAAGGGATTATCCGGGTTGTATTTAAGAAGCACCTCGTTATGAATAATGCTGGAAAAATAAAAATAAATTTCTCTCCACCAGTACAGTAAGAGGTAAGTTAAAGATTCGTGTATTTAAAAAAACATAACTCTAGCATTTACTTTATTTATCAGACAACGCTTAAAAATTGAGAATCTACCTAATCTTGCATAGAAATGAGGGGGAGAATTCAGGAAAAAGCTTACCACAGATGCAGTCCAACCCCTGCTCAAAACTCGCGACAAAACTGCAGGATATAAGTTCTTCCGAAAGCCGGTTCCAGAAATATACCCATCTGAGGCTGAAAACGTTTTTGCAAGAGTCTAGTCTACATCGCTCCTTAGCAAGTTTGAGTGAATGTCCGCGGGTGCTCAGCTCGGGGCTTAAGGTAAAATTTTCGTTCATTATAACGCCACTCAACCCCTTCAACATCTTGAAGGTTTCAATTAAGTCACCTCTCAAACGACGGTGCGTAAGTGATAAAAGCCCTAGGGACTTCGCTGACCATCAATCATGCGAGTCGCTGTACGCTTGCGAGTCGAACAATATCCTTCTTGTAGTAAGGGCACCACGCCTGGAAACTATTATAAATGGTGCCTTGCAAAGGGGCAGGAATACATCGGGTGTTCTACTGGGTAACACAGATCTCAGCCGAAAAAGAACTTTGCGAGCACGTTGAGCTGCAGCGGCGCATTGGTCCTCCCATTTGAAGTCAGTCCTAACTAGTACTCCCAAATCCTCAACACGCTGTGTGGCGTCAACAGTGAGAGAATTACCCTAAACCTGGACTGAAATCTTATCAAACAGCGCTGACATGAGTTGGTTCTTATTAAGGTTCAGTGGGAGGTCCCACTGGTATGACCAGTTTATGACCCGCTCAAGATCGTGCTTTAAGGTAACTCCATTCGTTGATTCGATGAATTTCACATCATCCGCGAAAATGAAGCACGAGCACTCCATTGCACAGGACAAGTCATCGATGAAATTCAGGAATAGAAGGGGACCGAGTACCGACCCTTGGGGTACACCACTGATCACGTCGGTTTGATTCTACAGCGTAGCTCCTACCAGAACTCTGAATGTCCTACCTATAAGGAAGGCCTTTATCCAAGCAAGTAGACTACCCCGTATGCCTTTCGCTGCTAGCTTAATCTCATTTGTTCTTCTCATCGTATCGCACTTTTTTATTTTACCGTTTTGAAACTTGATCTGAATGAAGTCTCATTATTAATAAATATTTTTGAACAGTTTCCTACAAATGTTGACTACAGCTCACATAATGAATTTCTGTAAAAATGATTGATGGCCGTTTACCGTCATTATTTTAACGAACGTAACAATTGACCTGCACAAGTGATGTTAAAAATTTATCAAAAATTGTACATATTGGGGTTCAGGTTGCACAGTGCTAAATGTGGCTAAAAGCCAATCACGCGCCTAGATTTTCCTCGGCGGTATGCGGTTGAGCAACCGGCACTTCGATATCGAGTATACAGTTCGTATTTTTCACACGTTATTCTTTCCGGATATCTAAAAAGAAAGGTAGGGTTTCTTTTCACCAACGAGGTGAGAGGTCAGCTATTCAGGAAACAATGCAATAATATGCGTGAACAATGTTTAATGTATGAAATCACTAGCCTAATCGAGGCAAAATGAAGGAGTCGTGAACTGTCTGTTGCCTAATTATCTGTCAGGTTGCCGAGGTCTAGACGAATATGATGAAAAAATGTAAGAAAAGCACATTTTTCGTTTTTATTAGACAATGTGCGGAAATATGATGGACCATTTACCGTCTAATTCCCTTTCTAAGCTCAACACATTTGGGAGGCTCAATATACATGGGAATTTCCCCTTGTAGCTGCTTTGGAGGCAAGTTTAAGGATTTTCAGTAATATTATCACCCGTAAGACCCTTTAGAATCTTGAAGGCTTCTATTAGGTCACCTCGCAGCCGCCTTCTCTTTAATGAGAACAAACCAAGGTCCTGCAGTCTTGCCCCCTAGTCGCAAGGCGCTGGACGCTTTCGAGACATGCTTTATCTTTTTATATACGGTGCCCAGGATTGAACGCAGTATATAGGGGAATTAAAATATTGAAGGTTTTCGAATAGATGACGCTGAGCGCTCGTTTCCAATCATCCGGTAGTATACCTTGGAGTAAGGTAGCTTCATAAAGATTTCTGATTGCAAGGTTAACTATATTCGCGAGCGGTTGAAGAATAGCCAGATGAATACCGCCGAGGGCAGACGACCTAATTTTATACAGCTGTGACAGAACTGTGGTAACCATTTCCTCATTAACCTTCACCGAGCTAAAGATATGTGCTCTGCACTCGTGAGTTTCTAAGCAGTTATCTGAATCGTGCCGATAAACACTGTAGAATAATGAATGCAACGCATCGGCTTTTTCCTGTGCTGTCAAAGCCGTGTTGCCATCATTCAGCACTAACGTTACTATTTCTTCTCCTGAAGATCGCTTGGACTGAACATAACCATAAAAAGCTTGCAAGTTAATCTTCGCTTTTTTAGCAAATCTGGATTCGCAGTCTGTTTTAGCTCTACTTTGCAGCGCAACAGCTGAATTTCTGGTCTGTATTTGATGCAGTCTAGATCTGTGAGCTCCGGAGAATTTGTAAGCCCTCCAGCTACGGTCACGAAATCTAATCGCATTGCGAATAGACGCGCTCCATCAGGGTGGTTAACCTCACGTTCTCACTGGTTGTACAGAAGCAAAACGTTCCTGTAGTTGTAAAAGGTACCCTTTTATAATATTCCACCTGATTTCTACAATAGGTTATGATTCGTCTGTTTCCCAACTTAGATTCATTGTTCGAGTTTGAAGTTGGACGATGTCCATTCGACCAAAGTTGCGGGACATCTTCACTTGGTGACTAGGATGCACTAAAGTCCAGTCAAAAAGAATTAAAGCGTGGTCGCTCTTACCTAGTGGCGAAAGATATTTGATTCCATAAATATCTCTTTCATAAGAAGACAGAACCAAATCTGAAGTGGACGGAGTATGTCCTGACCTAAACCTTGTAGGTTCCCTGACATGTTGATAAAAGGCCCCGACGTGAAATCAGTCCAGATATTGCGACTCAGGTGACTCTGGTAAAGAAATTTCAGTACGCCAATCCATGCCTGGGAGATTGAACTCACCAACAATTAGTAATGCGTTGCATTGCCCTTTTAGTACTTCTAATGTGTCCCTCAGTAATCGATCGTCCAATGGTCAAGCAGTCAATAGTTTATTGTGCTAAAAAAAAGCTGCAAGCTTAAACATAACCACAGGATATTGTACATAATGGGCCGAAATTAAAAGTGATTGTTATGGACGGGGATAATGGGTGCGCTCTTGGACAGTTGAAAGGTTGTGGTTCAAGCCAAAAGCTTGTAGGGTAACCACACGACAATGTTCAAAATATGGGTTCGTGGGAGTTTGGGCAGTTTCAAAGGAATATGAACGCGAATATACGCTGAAAAGGAAAAAGGGTACAGTATCAAAGACTACAAATATGAATGAAGTTCAAAATTGCGCAGTATATTGAAAAAGTGGAGATCAAGGCGCTCCTTAAAAATGCTAAGAGAGGGGGCGAAAATAACTGATGGGGGTAGGGAGTTCCAGCTGCGAGTGACTCGAAGCGCGAAAAAATTGCTTCGGCATTCAAGTCTGCTGTACCGATGGGATAACTTGAGGTGGTGTCCGCGATTCCCGGAAGGTGGGGCCAACGACAGCATCCCGATGCACGGGTGTCCATCCTCCGTCAAAATGCGGTAAGTCAAAATCATATCGCCGCGAATGCGAGA
>JACCGJ010014038.1:0-35356 GCA_013407085.1 Atriophallophorus winterbourni | reverse complement strand
TCAAGGCTCACTGAGCATGATCTTCCTGTCTCAACCTGACGATGGCAAACAGCCTGAAACCGGTAGTGGAGTGTAAGGGATGGGGGTTTGAGCACCACAATACATTTGTCTTTTATATGCGCCTCGAGCGCTTGGCCAGGTATCACTTCGTGATTCTGTATTTGAACATCGTGATTCTTTGTAAAAACCCTATATAACAGTGGCATACAAATTTAAATTTGTTTACCGCTTTTCCACGGTTCAAGGCTCACTGAGCATGATCTTCCTGTCTCAACCTGACGATGGCAAACAGCCTGAAACCGGTAGTGGAGTGTAAGGGATGGGGGTTTGAGCACCACAATACATTTGTCTTTTATATGCGCCTCGAGCGCTTGGCCAGGTATCACTTCGTGATTCTGTATTTGAACATCGTGATTCTTTGTAAAAACCCTATATAACAGTGGCATACAAATTTAAATTTGTTTACCGCTTTTCCACGGTTCAAGGCTCACTGAGCATGATCTTCCTGTCTCAACCTGACGATGGCAAACAGCCTGAAACCGGTAGTGGAATGTAAAGCATGGGATGTGAGCACAACAATACATTAGACTGATGTTTTTCCATTTCCAACTAAAATTTTGAAAGTTTTTTTCTATTCTCTCTTTGCTTGCTATGCTTCAAACCATTTACTTTCCAATAATTGTCAATATAATAAATTGTACGAGTTTAAATTAAATTAAATGAGATTGTATGTACTTATTGGTTTTACGACTACTTGTTTATTATGTGATTTACCCGAACGTGTTTTCACTTCGTGTTTATTTTTGCCGTCCTGTGTTTTTTGTGATACTTGAAACGTTTTAAATTAATAAACACCTTGCAAAAAAACAAAAGAAATATTGGAAAATGTTTTTGGTCGATTGGGGAAGAAAAAAATGTTTGTAAGCAATCGGTTGGCGTGTTACTTATCGTTTGTTTCGCATCTGACACGGAAACGTCGTCAGAACAAGGGTGTCAGTACGAACAGTTATCGAGCTTAAATTTCATTCACCTGACCAATTCTAAGCTGCTTAAGAACTACATAGCCCATGGTGGTTGCTAAGCTTTTTATGTGAGACGAATATCAATTCATGTAGACATCCTTACCGTTTGTGTGAACCCTCCATAGCTGGGATCGTCTGAAGGTGTGATCATCATTCTCTGAATGATCAACTTCATTAACTGATCCGTGTACATTATAGGGATAACGCACGTGATAGTTTATGCGCAACAGAGCCGGAGCTCACATTGAGAAAATATTTGCCCCAAAATTGACTATAAATCACACTCTGTCCGATTCATTACAAACTGAAAGAAGATATTCATTTCAACCGGTTCAAAATGTTCCCGTTGAATACCCAAATATTATTGATCGATTCGCTGATGAGTGGATAAAGTTTGTCGCTCAAATAGGCATTGTTTTGATATTCGATACAATTCAATTGCAAACAAATATTGGCAGGTATATACTTGTAAAAATAATACAATAATTCCGACACTCACGAAATTGTTGCTCAGGAAAAACTAGTTCCGCTTGTTCAACTCCTAAAAAAATGTTTGGAAATCATTACAATAAAGACGAAAAAAGAATATCTTCAAGAAAATGGAAAATGTATTTGAAAGGTTGGTGGAATAAATTATTCTTCATCACACAGTGGATAAATTGATTGTATATCCTATAAGCTGATAATCATGTCAGTATGTTTTGCAATCGGTACAAATTATTTAATGCACACAGTGGGATACAAGTATATCTATTGTTTAGCACTATGCAACTGTGTCTTCTCAATGAACATGATTTTACTGTCTCTACTAAATGATAGCAAACAGCCAGAAACCGGTAGTGGTGTGTAAGTGATGGGGATGTGAACACGCAAATACTTTACTAATTTAACGAGTTCAATATGAGTTTCGAAGATGTAATTCTTGGTTATAGGCTACTCATGAGTGCCGTGTTGATTTCGACCTTAGAGAGAGCAGAAAGCACTGGACCTGAGTTTCGCTCTTATCAGAGCTCATCCCCAGTGAACAGCCATGCTTAGATCCGGATTTTAACCTTATTTCGGGTTCAACTATTTAATCTACAGCGAGCCGGTTCACACAAAACTCAGCGATCTTAAATGTCCAAGCCTTCATCTGATTAAGCTTCCCTTACAACGAGGCCAATCCGAGTTAGGAGTGGCATACAAAACCGAGTTGGGAAATTGATGATTGATGATGTGTACGTCAACGTTTTTATGTCTACCTCATTCTCAAAGATTCCATTACGAATATCTTTTGCTTTACGTATCCGATGTTGCAAAATCTTCAGAGTAATTTTGCGGAGACAGCGATTGTAGAATACCTGCAGATGTCTTTTTTCTTTCTTTTTCCGTGAGAAGTAATCGAAATTCTCTTAATGAAGTAAATTCATGTGATTGTGATATACATCGATGGTCGAAATCCACCAAAGGATGCAAACAACTAAATGTGTCTTCCAGGATTTGAGAAGAAGTTGCTCATAACCGTCTACTTCATGGGTTCTGTATGAAGCATCGTCGGTAAAACGAGCCACGCGTTGCGATTGCTTGAAATGTACCCGTTGGCCCGAAATCGTTTGACAATGAAGATCAAAGTGTCGACCATGACGGATATGTTCAATCCCGTATTTCGTTTTGCGTGATTTGCCAATATAAAATGAATGTTTGATGCTTTTTTACTTGTCATGCGCGTGATAAAGTCGCTTGACCAATTAGCATTCTCCTGTGTCGTGAGTTTATTTAATGAAAAGATTATTGATAGGGAAGTTAAGCTACGGGGTAAATCAAAACGTAATGCATGTGTGAAATGCGGGTGGTGATGTGTTTATGGTTGTAGAAATTTTTCTGAGACCTGTGAGACAAACGTCATATGATATGCAGTTTGATCCCGATTGATCTGATACGCGTCCAAACGAGTAAAGTTTAAGAAAAGGAAAACTATCTGTTCGGTTCTGCTTCACCTTAAGGATAATACACCTTTATCTTGCTTTACGAACAGCAATGGAATGTCAATCCCTTATTCCTGATGCTGCCGTGGCTGAGCACGTTTTATATACAGGCCAAGGCGTCGGTCTAGACAATGTTGTAGTATTGAGATGCGGTATTATACCGTATAGCGAACGCCTACATGCGGAAGCAATTGAAATTGCCAAGACTGGTCAATAAGGTGGATGGTTATTTAATCTTGGCGCTGATGCGAAAGTATATAGTTCTTGTTCATTATAGGCCGTTTATCGGTAACGTCAAATCAGTGGTGGTGGGTTGACGGTTACTTAGTTATGTTCCCTGTGCTGACTATCACACTTGCTTTGACGAAGCTTCTGAGTCAGAAGCGAAACGTTACCACAAAACTGCTCTAACCGATTGCACTCAAATTTCTTTGCATTAGAAATACACGATCGGTCCCAAATATATTCCAATCGAATGCTACACAAGCTTGTATTATAAAAAATACAATCAAAAATTAAAAGGGTTGCGAAGCGTAAGGGAGAGAATTTAATCTTCAAAGAATATCTAATAAAAAATATTTTTGTACCCATAATAAAAGACCGATATATATATGAAATAAGTTCGAGTAGTTTTGTGCAGCTTTTCTAATCTATGGAAGACGTGTTGATAGTGAGAATAAAGTAAATTCGGATTAGAAACTATATATTTCTATTTTCGTTGTCGTTGCTATCACATTTGGTCCTATCAATATTTAGTCTGAGTTGCGAAACGTTTTCCAGAAACCGATGGAATCGAATGTATACAAATATATCTCAAATATATAAGTAACTTTTAGAGAAATGTGGTAAAAAAACTAAGTCGAAAATAGAAACATAAGCTGTTGAAGCCTCTTACCGTCAGACTTCATCTGGGCATTAACTGTAAAAATGCACAGGGAAACAATTTAAATACGTAAATTGAATGCTTCACGTAACCTCTTATTGTATGGCCTGACAAATATAGTGGATACATTTAAGTGTACATGATACAATAAATAGAAAATATTGAGATATTCAATAACCATGCATACCCATTTTGGCAACATGTGCACGTATTTTTGCGTATGGATGAATCTGAGATACCCCAAAACGTGCCAAAATTGAGTGTAATTCTTAACTAACTCTGCAAAAATTAATAATGATCGCTCGTGGGAAACTAATATCTACGTCTTATTTCCTTCCTAAGAGTCGCTACAACTTGAGCTTAAACTTGATGTATCGTCAAAGTTAGCCAAATATCGATTCACCAGTTGAGAAGAACGCGCCCGAAATTCGTTCAACTTACATGTAGCTAATAGCTGATATTTAGTGCTCTACATATTGGAAAATGTTTGTGGCAGACACGGAAACCACATTCGACTGTTTATTCTAACACGTTTAGCACCGAATATTGCCTTAACTGATGTTAGCAAATTTAGAATTGTTTGGGTGTTTACCGATCAAATCTTATTATCGTAGCAATGACCTGTTTTATGTCATTTTAACAGAGGGACGTTATAATCGAACTGCTCCATCCAATTCAATACAAACTTTCTGTAACTTGAATGTTGTATTTAGTTAGATAATAAATGTCCATGCACTTTAATCACTACAAGTTTAAACAAAGTCCTATGTCGAAAGACATTTTCGTCAACCCTCTTCCCTGTTGAAAAGCGTCGGCTTGTATTATTACATCGTTTCACATATCTTTGTTCAACCATTACGAAAATCCTCACTATATACACTGACTGAGAAGAGGATTGACAGAACGACGATCATGTTTCCGTTTAAACTCGCTCTTCTCTGGAAACCGTTAGTTGAGTGTAAATTTGCAAAGAGTTCAACTTTAAGGCACTAAACTCAGGAGCATGAATACAGGCTGCTAATAGAAGCGGAATGCATTCCATCACAGATGCAGATGTGGTTTTTAAACGTGATTAGTCGAGCATGTTCATCCTACCACAAGCACTAGGTTCGCGTTAACTGACTTATGCGTACAGAATGAAAAATGAACGTACACCGAAATATCTACCGGTAAATAGTTGACATCGTGATTTTAAACTTTGGGCAGGCTGCCCTGGCGGTACGAAGACGTTTTCAAAACAGAGATGCGTGTTCTTTACATTGACACAACGATTTGAGAAGAGCTTGTTCTTGACCGCTCATTTTGGATAAAATGTTTAAAACGTCATCTGCAATTAGGTAAATAGAGAATACTTCTCTTGACTAATTAATGTAAGACACGAAAACAGTTCGCGAATGACTTCAAACAGTTGAACACCAACCATGGCTCTGAGCGCAGCGGGACTGTTAAATAATTTGGAACGATGTGTAACTTGGAAGCATATTGCGCTTGCGCAATGCATCTATAGTAGACATGCACCAATGGAGACCAACACGAGGATAGAGATATATTTGATACGCTGTAACCTCTCCGCATCATGAGTATCTGCGCGTAAGCTGCGTTAATTTACTGGAATTTATATGCTACATTTTTCCTGAAAAAATAACCTTTTCCCTTCGATGCCAAAATCAAAACAATCACACTGTTTAATGTGCTTAGAAAACGTTTGAAGCTGATAAAATTAATTATTGAAAAGAAAACAAAGCGTTAATAAAATTTATAATATTACAGGTGGATTGAAGGCAATATCAATCCAAGAATGATGGAATATATTTCAGTTTCGATCGGAGTCATATAGACGATTTTTATAGCGCCCCATGTTCCTCCAGGAACTGAAGTGATTAAGTCATGTTAAAAAAACGTTTTCAATGAGAATTATATTCAACTACCGTATTTTTCGGACTATAAGGCGCACATATAAACACTAATTTTTATTAAATTTTTTTATATTCCGGGGCGCCTAATGTATAGTGTGAACACGCACTATGCATACATTAGGCGCCCCGGAATATAAGGCTTACTGCCGATTTTTCGTAAAAAATAAGTGTTTTTATGTGCGCCTTATAGTCCGAAAAATACGGTAGTTTATTTTAGACAATCATTGCTTTATGAAACCTTAGTAAAATTTGTGAAAAAACATCGATAGACGTGACGTTGAATTAACCTCACGCACTATCGATTTAAGAATTGATGCTTTCAACAAAATTGTGCACTCCGGTCAGATAAATGGATGTGTTTTTCAACGGGTGATTCATTGTTATGGTTCTTTCAAATGAAACGGAATCGTAACGTTGAGAATCTAAGTTCAGTGTCTAACTTTTCTGGCCGAGATACAATGTCACACATTCAAACCATTGAATGTGACACAAAATTAATCCGACATATATTTGTGGCTGAATATCGGTAATATATCCACGAAGAAAATAAAATATTACGACCTTCAATCGAACTTTCCAGAATAAACTGATAAGGCATAAGGGAATTGAGGTCTACCTTAATACTGGGTGTCAATATCTTTGTAAGGTATACTAAAAATATAGAGTCAATTGAAAATTTAACAAAAATGAAATATTCGGATATTTATGGGAAATTGGTTCTTCCAGTTATTCATCATGTCCTAATGTACTGTTAGTCATACGACCATTACCGCGAAAGTCCACAATTCTATCTAGTGGGTAAATTCATATTACCGGTCAATGATACCAGAGAGAAACACCTGGTATATTTACTCAAGCGAAATGGCGTCATGATGTTGAATGCGATGTATCTAAGCCTACTAACGAGTGACGAGTTATATGCGCCTGCTTCGTGCTGCGTAGCTGCGGAATCCGGCTAATCGTAGCAATGGATATCCATTAATTCATTGCCTTTATTTTAAATATAGTAGTCTGGCTCACAATTCAATGAATCTTGGTTTCATTTGGTCAATTCTTACCATGGATCAACCTCACAAGCGCATGACGGTTCCATGCTTAAATGTGTTTTAAATGACTAAACTTTCCGATTCTGGAGAAACCATCTGTTCCGCAGCGATCTCATAGATCGACAGTTATTGGTCGGTCGTGGTTATCTGAACGCTCTTTTCGTGTTCTACACTTAACTGGTAAATATGTTTCCTAGGTGAAAAGAACCCCTTCCCATTCGTTAAGTGGTCAAAAGCTATATTAAGCTCACCAAATGTAGGTGATCATTAAGTGTTATGTGGTCCGTAGAACGCACAACAAGTTTAAGTGTATGCGTGATACCGTGCTGTCTCTAAAGTAGAAAGGGGCAAAGTGTTGTACTCATCATTCCATCTGCTGCGTATTGTCGAGATTCGCATTAACATATCGTGTTGTAATGTTTGCTGATTCTTTCAGACAGTTATCTGTCGTGAATAGCTTCAATTATGCATATTTTCTCCCTACAACTTAGTAACAGTGTACCATCGGAGGCACTGTTTTATCGTTGACACGTAGAAACAAGATTTTATGGTGATAAAAAGCTAATGCTTTACACGTACCATTAGATTACAACTGTTGCAAAAAGAAAAATTTAATCAAAATCACATTGTTAATATTTTTATGGGTTCCTTTTGCTTCAATACACCGTGACAAATTCAGGGTTTTGTTTGACGTATGCATCCAATTTCGATTTGAAAACATAAATTGTCGTTGCATTCACAGCATCTTGCGGTAGCGCATCTCATAGAAAGCAGATACGCACAGAGAAGAAATAGCGACGACAATCAAGTCTTGAGTGCGGTATTTCGAGGCAACACGAGTGACTGCGTGTATTTCGAGGGTAGTTTACTTTTATTAGTTCGCTAAGCGGATGGTTTTCGATCCGCATTATCTTGTAAGCCAGAATCAGGTCGATCCTCATTCGTCTTCGTGTAAAATCACGCAAACCAAGGATGGCCATTCGCTTTTGTTACGGGACCCGCTGCATCCCTTCAACTAACTTTGTAGCTTTGTGGTATATTCGATCCAGGATATCGATGTCTTTACGCAACCACGGTGCCCAGGCTGGAATCAAATAATCCATCGTTGGATGGATGTAAGTATTTAAAATACGAGGAATTGTTTTGGATGAGAACCGTCCGAAAATTCTTCTCAGGATTCCTAATATACCACATGCCCGATTAAACACTTTTCTACAATGCATATTCGGTTTCAGGTTATTCATAATCCAAATTTCGAGGTTCTTTTCAGTGGTGGTCCAATTTAGGATATCGTGGCCTATATGGTATGTATATTCACAGTTACGGCCAAGCTGTAACATATGACATTTACGTAGGCTGAAAGGCATTCGATTCTCTAGAGACCAGCGATACAGTACATCCAAGTCGTTTTGCAGCATTAAACAATCTTCATTAGATCGGATTTGCTTCCATATTTTAATGTAATCTGCAAAAAGAACGACCTTGCATCGCACTATTTCAGTTATATCATTTATATATAAGAGGGAAAGAATAGGTCCGAGCACTGAACCTTGAGGCACCCCGCTCGTGACACCGATACTTTTCGACAATACTCCGTCAATGCGAATTCGCACGTGCCGATCGGTCAGATAATCTGTTAGCCACGATAGTAAGTTACCTGTTATTCCATATCGCACTAGCTTTCGCCCAAGCTAGCTGTGGTCGACCTTGTCAAAACCCTTTGAAATATCAATATAACAAGCATGCACCGTATAGCCTTGATCAAGCGACATCGTCCAATCATTTAGTCACTAAATTTTAGTGTGATCAGTAAATTCGGAAGACAAGATCTGGTCCGGCGGAACCCGTGTTATGCTGCTGACAAAAGACCTCGTGCTTCAAGCTGACCCACAATACATTCAGATATAATGCGCTCCATAATTTTTAAAAAACATGGTAGCATCGTTACAGGTCTGTAATTTGCTGCGTCAGAACGACTGCCATCTTTATAAATTGGTGTTACCACACCCGCTTTTCAAGCCAAAGGTACACAACCTTCACCAAGACTCTGGATGAAAACCGCAGCTAAGCTATTTAAAAGCTCTCTATAACAAACATGAACAATCCCTGGGGTAATATTGTCCTCCCCGGGAGATTTCTTTGTATTCAATCAACGTAAGTGTCGCTCTAACACCAGTTGATCGATCACGGGCTCAGTTAGTGGTACTACAGTGTTTGATAATTCATGATGCAAGAATTGCTTTTTAGGGCAGTAGACTTGAGAGTAAAAGCACGCAAGCGCATCCGCCGTCTCTTGGACTGTGACAGTCAAACCTTCTTCTGTCATGATCGGGAAAACACCTGGTTTAAATTTGGTTCTGCCATTCACAATTTTGTACAATAGTTTCGGATTCGCTTCTATTCGTTCCACCATATGTTGCTGGTACTGTTTTTTGTCCTGCCGAATTAGGGTGATGAATCTGTTACGTATTCTGCAAAATTGTAACCAAGATGTGGGGGTGACGTTATTGCAATGAGTAACCCAAGCACGCCTTTTCAATGAAATCCATTTTCTAGTTCTGCTGCGAACAGAGAAACGGAGGGTGTGGACATCTTTTCTCTGAATATATCGAGAGTTCGAATGGATTTGCATCTGAAGCTAGTTTATCAGAGAGTTATAATGTGTATTTGAGTCACTAGAATCAAGTTGAACATCATTCAGCTCACAAAGTGCTTCTTTGAGTCTCCAAAAGTCGACTCTACGGATGATTTTAGATTCGTCACTGTGTCTCGATGCACTGCAGACATAATCGAACACGAGCATCACATGGTCACTCCGTCCCAATGGAGCTTCATAGTGTACTAATTCAATAGCTGATTCGTTAGAAGTCAAAACTAGGTCCAAAACAGAGGGCCGGTCTGTCCCTCGCATTCGTGTGTGGTTGCAAACGTGATTGTACAGGGGGACTAGATCAAATACTTCTTGAAATTTATGTTCCAGTGAGGTAATTGGGTGTTGATTTCTCGAGTATAGCTGCGGGAGATTGAAATCCCCCATAATCAATATTTTAGCATGTGGCCGAGCGCTGATGCGCTGAAGTCTTTCAACTAACACATGATTATGATCAACGGCCGAAGTTGGTGAGCGATATATTGTGGAGTGGCTGCCAGCAAGAATACTCATTGTCCAATCAGAATGCAGTAGCTGTCAGTGTGTCTATCTCTGTATTGTAATTCCCATGATGATTCATATGTATGTTGACGTGTAGTGAATACACATCTGTCGCTCTGATCTTGACTTTTCTACATGGTGAAGAGGGTGGGATAGAAAAATTCAATGATTACACATTTGGCCGAAAGACTATAGTACAAACAGATCATAAGCCTTTGACCACAATAGTGAAAAAACCACTCGACAAAGCACCGCGTCGGCTACAATCAATGCTAGTCCGACAGCAAAAATACGATTTCGAAATCATTTACAAGCCGGGTAAAACCATGGTCCTTGCGGACACTCTATCTAGAGCTCCATTGAAATCCGTAGCCGCTGCTAACCTGAACCTGGTAGAAGTACACTTTACGCTTGCAGAAAGCGATATCAGGTTGCCACGAATCCGACAAACTATGGCTGAAGATGACGAAATGAAGAAGCTCGAGGAACAGATAATCAGTGGCTGGCCAGATAGTATCGCGATGGTTGACGAACTCATTCGACCTTATTACAAAATCCGAGATGAATTATCAACTGAGGATGGGTTGATCTTCCGGGGCGAGCGACTGGTTATCCCACGTTCAGCCCGAAAGGTGATGTTACAGGAAGTTACATCGATCTCATTTGGGGACCAACGGTTGCACTAGAAGAGCCAAGGATACGGTATATTGGCCAGGCGTCAGTTGCCAAGTGAAGGATTTCGTCTCCAAGTGCCCAATATGTAACAAGTTCGGGAACCGCCAAATAAAAGAACCAATGGTTTGTCGCAAAATACCAGAGCGCCCTTGGCAACATATTGCAGCTGACCTGTTTTCACATGCGACAAAAGATTATTTACTTTTAGTGGATTATTTCAGCGATTTTTTCGAAATAGAGAAACTGAGTACCACATCAGCTGAAGAAATCGTGACGAAAATGAAAGGTCAATTTGCGAGGTATGGTATCCCAGAAAGTGTCAGATCCGATGGAGGTCCACAATTTTCGGCAAAGCAGTTTGCTGACTTCGCAGAAAAATGGCGTTTTAAACATGAAATGTCCAGCCCTTACCATAGCCAATCCAATGGTAAAGCAGAATCGGCAGTGAAAGAAGCGAAAAAATAATGAAAAAATGCCTGGAGGCTAAAGAAGATCCGTATCTAGCGCTTCTGTAACATAGAAATACTCCATCCACAGATATAGAATTGAGCCCAGCTCAAAGACTCATTTGTAGACGCAACCGTCATGTTACCAACCGTCTGTCCAGACATGACGTTTCATGGGACGTCATTAATCAGCAATTAAAACGGCGCATGGAGCGCGAAAAACAGGTATATGATGAGGGTGCACGTGAGCTACCCAAATTGTCCGATGGAGATACGGTTTGGATAAAACCCTTCGGCATGGGAGCTGAGAAATGGGATCTTGGAACTGTCCGTGGTCGTACGGGTGAAAGATCTTACGAGGTGAATACGCAAAACGGAACTGTGAAAAGAAATAGACTACATTTAAGAAACCAAGAACCCATTGATTCAGAAGAGATGTGTGAAAGAGACCAAGAGCCTCCAAACGAAATAAATTTGCGCAACCGCACAGTACGTAAGTTCATTTGAAACACGGAAGGATGTGGAGTGGCTGCCAGCATGAATACTCATTGTCCAATCAGAATGCAGTAGCTGTCAGTGTGTCTATCTCTGTATTGTAATTCCCATGATGATTCATATGTATGTTGTCGTGTAGTGAATACACATCTGTCGCTCTGATCTTGACTTTTCTACATATATAACCCAATTGTACGGCTCTCACCAGATTCCAGGTGAACACCACAGCGTGTCTGTGAGTGAAAGATCATTATCTGCAATGATATAAACATTGAGGCGCTTGTGATAATACAATGCAACGCCGCCTCCCGGGCCATCACGGTCATGACGAAAAAGTGTCATATTAGGGATTGAGAGTTCACTGTCCGTCATACTGGGCTGATACCAGGTTTCCGTCACAGCAATAATGTCAGGGGACTTTCTACACAGATATCAATGAGGTTTGCCAGCTTGTTGACTAAACATTGAGCATTAGTATATATACATTTGATCAATACGACTCGGTGTAGCGATGAATAGGATGATATGATGTAAGGGGTAGGACAATGTGATGCCAGATCAGGCTTAACATTAAGTGCTCGTGAGGGTATAACTTGTGGGCTAGTTATTGCGCTCCAAAAGTTTGAATCGACATTTTTGTTCCGTGTATGATGCACTCGGTCCGACTGTGTTTGAGCCGGACCCACTACGTTTTTTAATGTATTGATTGCTTCCGTTTCGGTGGGAACGCTGCCTTCTACCGCCCCCAGCCGCGAGTGTGTCTCGCTCATGGTACTTGGTCTCGGTGGACAAAGTCTAATGTCTTTCGGTAAAGCACGTTTCGCTTTTTTCAATTCGGACTTGACAAATTCAGTCATGTCGCTAGATAAAGAGGTAATCCTGAGAGGTTTCGATCCGTCTCCTTTATAGTTTATTGAAAAAGGCACCCGGAAAGTGTTAGTGATCACAACGTTAGAAATATTAAGCAAAGACGCAATGTAACGCCACTGCTTGGAGTCATGATCTGTTGTTTCCTGGCCCGATGCTTCAGTGGTATTTCCTGGTACCCCAAGTAGAACCATACTCCGCGATACCGATTTTTCCTTAGTGTTTGAGGCACCCTTCCGTTCCCACCATGGCACATCAGGATATATCCGGCAATTTAAATTCGGATCCGTCTTTAGTCGGTACGAATTTAGCAATATGTTTTCGATATCAGCCTCGCACTTCAGTGTGACTTTTAGTAACCGAGGTTGATCACTATGAGGTGATGAGAAATGGCGAGTTAGACGAATCTATTTGTCAGGAGTAACATGCTCAATTTGCAATTGTTGACAAATTTGAGACCATATATCGAGGTCGTGTTTGTGTTTTCTATCTAACAAGCTCTCGCCGGACTCTTTAACATTCGTACATATTACGCTTAACGAATGAGAATGCTTGTCGCGTGTCCGGTCATTCTTCATAGAATGTGAGGCTTTTTGATTTAGGTTTAGTGTGCCAGGTTCGGATTGTGCAGCGGAGCTCGACCGCAAAAGCATTTCTCTGTATGATTTTTGTACCACCGGGGGCGTTTCAATTGGTGCCGAATCGGTGCAGATAACATTAAGCGAACTATTTTTCGTGGCAGCTTTGGCCAAAGGAGCGTTCGACGTAGACGGTTTCTGCTTCAAGGCCTTTTTAAGTATCACTTCAGTGTCGCGTAATTTAACCTTTTCAGAAGCACTATGTGGCGGCGAGGTCGAGCGTGTTCCGTTATTCAATTCAACTGTTTTAGTCTTGATTATTGGTCGTAGAGTATTCTTTAAATTTGCAAGTCCCTCTTCTATTTTCAATAATCTATTCTCTATTGTATTAGTCTCGCTTCTAGCAAAGAATTGTGTACTCTTGGGATTACGATTCGCTATTGAATTTCTACTGTCAATACAGAAATAGCAAACGGATGGGAGGTTTTTATCATTCACGATCTTTACTGACTCATCGGTCAAAGTATCATCGCAGGCCACGTGCACATGTATATCACAAAAAATACATTTAACCAATGCACTATCAATGCTTACCGGGTACAGGCACTTGGCGCAGAGGTCAAGGTGGTTTGATGTCGCTGTCGGGGGAACAACCGTCGTATGCACGCCATGATCGATCGATTTTTTCGCGTGAGTGTTGGATTTCGTGACTCGACCACGACCACGTAAAAATAAATTGATTGAATTGAAAGCAAACATTATTAGCAACATTACTGGATAACAAGGTTAATTTCAGTCTAATAGACATTTTTACACCGCTTATAACTAGGTGCTCTGAGAAGTCGAACGTTTAATTTTATTGAACTTGAAAAATTCTCATCGTTTCTCATCAGGATAACCTGCGTCACAGAAGCTTTGTTCTTGAACATGTCTCTCATTTAGCTTTCTTTAGACAATACATGGAAGAAAAATTCCACGTATGCAGCATCTAACGGATTCCCAGTTTTTCGAATGCCGAATCTGGTGGAGTAATTTTAATGTCCACGAAAGAGGATCTTAATGATCTCAAAATGCATTAGGTATAAACATACTTGGATTTACATTTCGGACCCGGTTTAAACTTTGCCAAGCAAGGAGAGCTTACCACATGTTGGGGTAGGGTATTTGAAAGAAATTTACTACGTACGGCAACAAATGTCACCGAAAACCAATACGGGAAATTAGGACCTAAAAGGGTAAGATGTGTATGCGTGTCACTTTCTCATCACATACATCAAACGAGTGTCTTAGCGGATGTCCTTCGGCTGACACACTTCTATAGATCAAAATAATATCGCGTCGTATCCTTCTGTGGATAAAGTCACATAGACCCAGACTTCGAAATCTTTCGTTGTTAGGAACGTGGAGAAGACCCATCAATATCTTTGTTGCTCGGTGATAGATTTTATCAAAGAGAGCAATACCTTATCCCAGGCAATGAACGCAAACTTCGACCCCATATATCATCGTGGGGCAAAGGCAGAATTTCCTTATACTTGGTAACGTTACCCGTGAGACTTGCACCATTCTGGGCTGCAAGAATACCTGGTTGGAATTTCACTTTCGCGTTCATGATTATGTATGTTGCATTCCATTTTTTGCTAGTAGCAATAATTAGTGAGCTTCTTTATTTCCTGATATAAGTGAGATCACTTTGTAGCGTAACATAATGAAATGCTGTTAAGACTTAGAAGTATTGTTTGCTTTATGCATCATTCACGCTGCCCGGTTTGGAGTTGGGCCTTCGACGTGTAGAAGAAATGTTGGTAAATCATGTGAGTACGCAAGTGATCACTGATGTAAACCATCATATCAATACATCGATTGCGGGACCACCATTGAAGGAACCTAAGACTAAGGCTATTCGTGTGCCAAAAAAGCAAAAAAGCAGGGTTATTCCCGTTTTGGAATCAGCTAAAACGACCACAGAAGTGGGAAATTCTTATAGAGATATGCTGTTACGGTCGACCTCAGCTGTACACTCCAAAACTGCTGTACCCGACTCACAAAGTCAAGCCACAAAGGTTTTTAATTCTAAAACGCCTGACTTTCCGATACGAAAAAAGAACACCCCATACAGGCTGAACGTTATATGTACGAATGTCAGCGAGTCCCAAGAAAGCCTGTTTGATAGCAAACAGAAACATGATGTCGATAAATGGTCTGAACTTTGTCACCTAATGAAAATTGAACATGTAAACGCAGAAAAGGTGACTCGTCTAACCCGCCATTCATCTTCACCTCATATTGGTCAACCTCGCTTGCTCAAGGTAACACTAAAATGCGAGGCTGATATCGAGAACGTATTGCTGAATGCATACCTACTCAAGTCAGATTCCGACTCCAACTGCCGCATATATCCCGATGTACCATGGTGGGAAAGGAAGGGCAGCTTGAACGACAGGGAACAAACGGTATCGCGAAGTATAGTTCTACTTGGTGTACCAGAAAATACTTCTAAAGCATCGAATCAGGAAACGGTAGAGCACGACGTCAAACAATGGCGCTACATTGCGTGTTCTCTCGATATTTCTAATGCCGTTGTTGTGGACACTTTTCGAGTTCCTTTTTCGCCAAAATACAAGGGGGATGGACCGAAACCTCTGAAGATTACGTTCTTGACCAGCGCTATGGCTGAAATAGTAAGGTCGGAATGGACAAAAAAGAAACGAACACTACCCAAGGATGTTAGACTTAGCCCACCCAAACCAATGAGTGAGACACACTCGCGGCTGGGGGCGGTAGACGGTAGCGTTCCCACCGAAACGGAAGCAATCAATACATCAAAAAACGTAGTGGGTCCGGCTCAAACCGAGTCGGACCGAGTACATCATGGTCCGGCTCTCAGGGGGTCGGACATACAAACATCATCCGCATAGGCTCGCTACACACGAAAACCACTGTTAAATGCCTATACACAAATGCACAGTGCTTGCGGAACAAAATCGCCGAATTGTCTCACTTTAACGCTCAGTTTTCTGCTGACATCATTGCTGTTACCGAAACATGGTTTTACGATCAGGTGAACGATTGCGAGCTGGCACTTCCCAACATGATCCTACTTCGACGAGACCGTTCAAGATCAGGTGGTGGAGTTGCTTTGTATTATAACGAACGTCTTCAATGCACAGCTGTACCGGACACAAGGTTTGAGCTAGAGGACACCATGTGGTGTAGCCTTCGCTTGGAAACTGGAGAGAACTGTATACTTGGTGTGATCTACCGCTCGCCCAACTCTTCCGATGCCCACAATGAAACGTTGTTACAAATGATGCGCAACGCTGGAAATCTTAGAGGATGCCAACTGTTAATAATGGGTGATTTTAACCTCCCACATCTCTACACCAAAAGTGTCCATACTCAGCAATCCCTTGAGTACAAATTCCGTGAGATTATCACTTTCACTCCCCTATACAACCATGTCCATTCATTCACTCGACAAAGGGGCCTCAATGAATCGTCAATTCTAGATCTGGTTTTAACCTCCGAAGCAACAGCAGTGGAGTCAGTGCAGTATCATAGTCCTTTGGGGCTAAGTGACCATCTTGTGTTGTCCTTCGAATTCGTGTGCAACGCCAGAAGGGCGTCGGGCGACGTTAAGTTCATCAAGAGAGTCGATTACTTCGGCCTTCGCGGTGCCATTACGATTATGGAGGAAAAACATCTCGATCTTACGAATGCTGATACTCATTGTTCTAGTCTGTTAAGTTATATCGGTACAAAACTAGACGACAATTCTACCTGTGTTCCCAAAAGGAAATCAAGAACATTTTGCTTCAAACTTCGAAGCCGCACTCGGAAGTGGATAGCCATGCGAAATTCCGCATGGGCTGCACACAAAATAATACGAACAGACGCATCCTGGGAACACTTTCGTAGTTTTCGTAACAAGGTGACGTCCCTAATTCGAGAAGACAAGCAATATCACCATTGGAAGCTGATCGACCAGATGGAACGACATCCTAAGTTGCTGTACACCATCGTAAACACCGCGACCAAGGTTAAGCCAGGTGTATTTCCTATCCAGACAGAGAACGGACTGACTGATAATGTCAAGGATACAGCTGATGCCCTAATATCATTTTATGCGCAAGTATTTTGTCCAAAGAACGTGTCAACGCTGACGTCTTTGCCGCACCCACTACAAGTCGAATGCCTTAGCAACATCGAGGTAAATCCTACGGTTGTGCGAAAGCATTTACGCGGACTGAACGTTCGCAAATCACCAGGAGAGGATGGAATAACACCCGCTGTTCTGAAGTCATGCGAGCTGGAGCTTTGTGGCCCACTAAGTGGTCTATTCAGGCACTCATTGAATACGGGAACCGTACCAACTCAATGGAAAACCGGTGTTATCACACCAATCTACAAAGGGGGCAGTCGTTCTGATCCGGCGAATTACCGCCCCGTGACGCTTCTTTCAGCGGTTTCTAAAATTTTGGAACGCCTGGTGTGTGAACGACTTGTTGAACATCTCGAGAACCATCAGCTAATAACTTTCACACAACACGGATTTAGGAAAACATATTCATGCCTGTCTAACTTGCTCACGACTCTAAATGATTGGACGCAAGCACTAGACCAAGGGGGTTCCGTCCATGCCGGTTACTTAGATATATCTAAAGCATTCGACAGAGTGAATCACTCCTTACTGCTTCAGAAACTGCAGAATGTTGGCGTCATCGGAAACCTACTAACATGGTTCACAAGTTACCTGTCTGGACGCAAAGTAAAAGTCAGAATAGATGGTGAAACTTCTCGAACAATTGAAGCCACGAGCGGAGTCCCTCAGGGTTCGGTTCTCGGTCCAATACTGTTCCTCATATTTATAAACGATCTACCGAACTTACTAGCATGTAAGCTTGTTTTATTCGCAGATGATGTAAAAATCTGGACGAAGGTCAACTCTATCGAGGACTGTCATGTTCTGCAAGGAGATTTGAATAAGTTGCACCAGTGGTCAATCCAAAACGAACTGCCATTTAATTTCCGTAAGTGCAAAATGTTGCAAGTCGGAAAACCCTTTCCCTTTACCTACAAACTTGGCAGCCACCCGCTTGAATGGAGTACATCACAAAAAGATCTCGGAATCTTGGTGTCTGGCACTTTGAAGAACAGCCTACAGTGCGACGCCGTCTACAAGCGTGCGTGCAGCTTGCTAGGTTTACTGAAACGCATTTTCGGACGTTTCCCACCACACTCACTCACGAAATTACTAAACACTTACATACATCCTGTCGTTGACTACGCTGTACAAGCTTGGACGCCATGGATGGAAAAAAACATCTCGCTCCTCGAACGAATTTATCACAAGGCAACCAAAATTGTTACCGGATTGAATAATTTACCCTTTGAGCAGCGACTGACCAGACTTGGACTGTGCACCCTCGAGCGCAGGCGTATCCTACACGACCTCACTCTGACATATCGAATCATCTATGCGAAATCCCACCCTCTCAAACACCTCTTCAAGTTTGGTTCGGTTGTCCCCACACGCAGCCACCCTTTGACCCTTCAAATCCCACATTCAAGATTGAATTGTCGTCGTCACTTCTCCGCTGTTCGTGTATGCTTCTTGTGGAATAGCTTGCCGATAGATATCGTTACCTCGGCGAACGAGCACATCTTTAAACAAAGGTTACGAAACCTTATGTTGAGAACTACTGCGTTGGCCCCTACCTATTGATGCCTATATTTTTTAACGCACGGAACTACCGTCCATCCAAAGATTCTTTTCCCTCAGTCTGTGTTGCCATTGAGGATTATTTTTGATCCAACTATGAAGAACATGGATATGATCATACAAGTAACGATTTTTTTTATAATTTTTTATACGTATATCCTATAGTATTGTACAGCAATTTGCTTTTTCAACCATAAATCTTGAATCTTGAATCTTGAATCTTCAGCGCTGTCCAAGTTCTCCTATGAATAACAAAACCTAGTTCATGCTCAGATTGTATAGGAACTATCTGCAAGTTTTCGTCAATTATCAGTTTTAAAAAAGTTTCAAATTCGGTTCTTTTGCGAGTATTGGCATATATGTATATTATGGATATTAAAGAAGTAGTGCTTGCAAGCCAAAGTTGACTAAGTTTGGCACGGCCAAATTGTTCAATCACATGTCCCTAAACACGTATTTGTGGCGTTAAACACACGATCATAAAAGGAAAAAACTCATTTGCATGCGTTTTCCTCACACATACAGATATTACATATGGGTTTTTAACAAAACCTCCAGTGCTTGAAGACATTAAGATCCGAAACAAACTGTCCCTACATGCTTTCAAAATGCAACCGGTCATTAGGTGTGTATTGAAAATGTACGTTAATGGTATATGTTCATTCATGATCATCTGCTTTCCATCATCAAATATGTGTAAGCTCACATGATTTAACAGGATGGCCGTGCCACACTTATCAATCAGTGGCTCAAAATCTTAATCTGTTTAACATTCCAGAGTTGCGTCAGGACATGCGGATCCCGATCATATTGTCATTACTTGATGAGTGCAAACGGCACGAAGTCAGTCGTGGGTTATATGATGAAAATGTGTGTAAATCAGTTTTAGCGTAATGGATATTAATCATATTTTGCCAGTTACTTACTTTCTACCGGACCAATCCAAGGTATATCGCCTGAAATGAACAATTACTGATAATATTTCTCGAACAATCTTGCAATCACATTTAGTTCCAAAAATGCTTACCTGTTTTTATCTTAATTACTGAAAACGAGAATTAGCAAAATCACAATGGAATCGTTATTTGCAAAATAAGGGTGGCGAGTAAGCAATATATACAAATGCATGTAGAATCTACAAGCCATTGATGGATAAGTTTGACACGAACAACCAGTTCAACCCTACGTGCCCACACACATGTACCTGGGATGAACACAACCTGGTCTTCATCGAAGATCAGATGAGATCTTAATTTTATACGGAACGTAAATGGTGAGTGCTAAATTCAGGCGAACCCTTTCAAAAATACGTCAATTTGGACTCTCTTCAATCTTACATCCAACGTGGAATCACCGTAATTTCCTAAACAGTTTCACAGGCCAATTCCGGGCGGGCATTTCTTAAGCTTCTGGATGCTTCAAAATTTATATTTGGTGTTGAGTGAACCAGTTTTCAAATGTAATTTTCATCGAAAACCAGAATACTTAGTCAGAAAAGTAGAGTTTAGGCTTTTTATATTAAAACCTATACCAATCTTTACTATGCGGCATTTGCGGGAGTTCTGTTCCGTTAAAATGGATCATCGTATCACGAAATCTTTCGTTTTGTCGGACGTGATGCCTTATGTCGTTGATTTTTATAGCAGAGTAAATGTAAACTTTCACGTTTGTAGCGAAACCGACTCACTTTATATGAACTGCTCCCTCTCCGTTAAATCACTTCATTCCAATCCAATTGTGAATGCTTGATCACAATGACAGGATTTGAGTGGCTCCGATCAACCATTGAGGAAGGTTAAAAAATAAAGCAAGGTAACAATGAATACTCAGGAGATTGCAATGTACATCCATGGTCGACATCGACCTAAGGAGGCCAACTGCGGTGTGGTGGTAGTTTTAGTAGATACGCTGTCGGTCATAAAATACATTGAATTACATTTAATATGGAAATAAGGAGAACCTGAATGTATAACTCCACTTTTGGGGACATTTTGACTCAGAACGTCAGTACGAAATGCGCATTTGAACGCATTTTGCTAGCACATGTGAATGAAACTTTCGATCGTACAATTTTTGTCCGACCATATCTTATAGAAAAGGACCTTGATTATCCTTTTTGTTTGTTTTTAACTATTGGGATAGCACTCCATTTAATCTAACTCTGCGTGACGATGTGACATAGTCGCACAACCATGAGATGAGTGGATCACATATCCCTAAACGTATCCGTTTTTGTAGAAGCAAATTGTTATGCACCCTGTCAAAAGCATTACAAATGTCTACATAACAGACGTGAACGAAAATAAAATAACAATTTACCTTCGACTCCATTCGATTTATACACCCAGACGAATGCAAACATCTAGAAGCAGGTATGGTTTAAAGTTTTAATCTGAAAACGCGATGAATTTCCTTGATTTAATCAGTTTAGCTAAGGCTACCGTGTCGAATTTACATACAATGATTGTGCCTATTAATCCGGTTGAACACTTGCGTCCAAATATATAGGTATGCCGTTTGAATGTAATTGGGATATGTTTGCTTGAATACTCGTTTAGTAAAACATTGGATTTTTACTAGAATCCACTAACAGTGCCTAAAAAGATATTATTGTTTTCGAGCAAGTTACATTTTTGTTGTATCAATGAAAATTGCACACAACATACGGTCAAAGGTATAGAATTGATACATCTTCAGTCTTTACAACATTCACGTACAGCTTTCCTGTTTTACACACGGGGTGTAACAATTGCACTGAAATTCGATTCTATGAGTAAATGAGTAGAGATAAAAAGATTGCTAGCTATGATCAACCCTTCCATGTTGCGCCTCCCTTGAATCGTCCTAGTTTGAAATACTTTGTCCAACATAATTTGGTCAACAACCCAAATTTTAACCACGTTTCAATAATAGCATAACAGATTTAACGCCCAGCACACTTTGAATGCTGCACATTTCTATAGCTTGAACTATGAAGGTTTTGTTGCGACAGTTGTATAATATTACAGATGGTTTGAAAGCAATATCAATCCAAAAATGATGGAATAAATTTCAGTTTCGATCGGAGTCATATAGTCGATTTTTATAGATCTATAATAAAAAAACGTTTTTAAAGTGAATTATATTCAACTGGTTTATTTTAGACAATCATTGCTTTATGAAACCTTAGTAAGCTTTGAGAAAAACTGCCATAGACGTGACCTTAACTTAACCTCACGCACTATCGATTTAAGAATTGATGCTTTCAACAAAAAAGGTGCACTTAGATCAGATAAATGCATGTGTTTTTCAACGGGTGATTCAGCGTTATGGTGCTTTCAAATGAAACGGAACCGTGAGGTTGAGAATCTAAGTTCAGTGTCTAACTTTTCTAACAATTAAACGTGATGCAAAATTAATCAGACGTATATTTGTGGCTGAATATCGGTAATAAATTCACGAAGAAAATACGATATCCCACCTTCAATCGAACTTTCCAAAATAACGTGATCAGGTACAAGGGAATCGATGTCTATCTAAATACTGGGTGTCAATATGTTTGTAAAGTATACTAAAAATATAGAGTCAATTGAAAATTTAACAAAAATGAAATATTCGGATATTTATGGGAAATTGGTTCTTCCAGATATTCATCATGTCCTAATGTACTGACAATCATACGACCATTACCGCGAAAGTGCACAATTCTATCTAGTGGGTAAAATCATATTGCTGGTTAATGATACAAGAGAGAAACACCTGGTATATTGACTTAAGCGACATGGCGTCATGATGTTGAATGCGATGCTTCTATTCCTACTAACGTGTGACGACTTTCATGTGCCTGCTTCTTGCTGCGTAGCTGCGGATTCTGGCCAATCGTATCAATGAATATCCATTAATTTGGTGCATTCATTCCAAATAGAGTGGTCTAGCTCACAGCTCAATTGATGTTGGTTTCATTTGGTCAATTCTTACCTTGGAACAACTGCACAAGCGCATGATGGTTCGATGCTACAATGTGTTTTAAATGACTAAACTTTCCGATTCTGGAGAAACAATCTGTTCCGCAGCGATCTCATTGATCAATAGTTATTTGTCGGTCGTGGTTATCTGAACGCTTTTTGCGTGTTCTACACTCAACTGGTATTTATGTTCCCTAGGTGAAAAGAACGCCTCAACGTTCGTTAAGTGGTCAATAGCTGCATTAAGCTCATCACATGTAGGTGATCAACAACAGGTCTTCAACAGAACTTCTGATCGCGTCGTCACATCAGTCTCAGTAAAATCAGTGGCCAAATTATCATGATTATAACAAGGCGAACTAAAACAAGCAGAACGTCCACAACTACGTGAGAAAGGCTGAATCCTTCCGTAGACTCGGTTTCTTTTGTGACCTGGATTTTTGGATTTAAACAATTGAGATAACACTTCCGTTCTTGGACTGTCTCACGCAAAAAGACAACGGCAAGATGAGAACAACGGTATATCGTAAGCCTATCGATACGGATGCCATTTTGAGATTCACATCTGCGCACCCTAATAGGGTAATCCAGTCAATAGCGAAATCGCTATTCTACAAGGTTGACCGCCTTTGCAGCGATGATGCAGATAAGATACGAGCTCATGAAGAAGTCAGTCGCCGACTTGCAAATCATGGTTACCCCAAGAGCTTAATTAAGCGCCAGTTGAACCGAGTTAAACATCCGCAACCGAAGACCGAAAAAGTTTGGCAAGCTACGGTATCTCTACCGTATGTCGAAAGCGCCTTCGAAGGAATAAGTCGAATGTTGAATAGCGCAGGTATTAGAGTAACATATAATGCAGGTAGAACTCTCCGCTCCGTATTAATGCATCTCAAAGATAAGACTTCTTTAGGTTGTGCGACGAACTGCATCTATAAAATCAACTGCAAGGGTTGCGCGGGTGTTTACATTGGACAAACGTCTAGAGAACTCTGCACTAGGGTAAACGAACACAGGAAACGAGTGTGAAAGCGACCCCACAATCCCAGTAAACATCAATCACTGATTCGGGATTCTGCCCTAGCTGAACACGTGCTAGACACTGGACACAGCGTATATCTTGATAACGTGAAAGTGATAAGACGGGGTGTGAAATCTTATAAGGAAAGACTTCACGCTGAGGCTGTTGAAGTAACAAAGGCTGGGGCGAATGCAGTGAACAAGGTGGATGGGGCGGATATCTTAACAATCTGGCGTTCGGTTTTGCAGCGGATTAGGATTAACGAACATCACACCTAATACGCACATGGTTACGTAAGCAGTGTGTCAGCAGACGCTGACCTGTGCAATTAATAAATAATTAGGGATGAACACAGCAATTAGGAAGTGTGATCAATTATCTTGATCTCCCCTGTCTAGCTTATAGAAATCAGGATTGGTCAAGAGAATGCCATTTAAACCTGAACACTGTTCGTATCGACACCCTTGGTCTGACGAAGCTTCTGTGTTCAGAAGCGAAACGTTACTGAAAACTCACTATAACCGATTCATTGCAAACTCTATTTTCATGATTATGGACTCTTGATCGGTCTCGAATATATTCAAATACATTTAGTGGAACGTTACGAGTATTCAGACTACTCAGGAATCAACATTTTGATAAATCCAGAGATTGTCGCAAGTCAATTGCTCAAACTGAAAATCAAGAGTTCTTGGTGCCTGATTAATGGAAACCAGAAGAACACGGTTCTCTGCCAGAATATATATTGTCAGACCAGTAGAGCCTTAGGTAGCTTTCGAATAATTTATTAACGATTCTCACGGGTAACGTTACCAAATATGCGGAACTTCAGCCATTGCCCCACGATGAAGTATGCAGTCTAGGTCTGCGTTCATTGCCTGCGAAAAGATATTGCTCTCTTTGATAAAATCTATCACCAAGCAACAAAGATAATGATGGATCTTCTCCACGTTCCTCACAACGAAAGATTTCGAAGTCTGGGTTTATGTGACGTTACCCGCGATAATATTCTAACTTATAGAAATGTGTCAGCCGAAGGACATCTACTAAGAAACTTGTTTGATGTATGTGATGAGAAAGTGACACACATACACATCTTACCCCTTTAGGTCCAAATTTCGCGTATTGATTGTCGGTGACATTTGTTTGCCGTACATACTGAATTTCTTTAAAATACCCTGCCCCAACATGTGGTAGGCTCTCCGTGCGTCATCTGCAATTTGGGAAATAGTGAATAGTGCTTTCGAATGCTGAATGTAACACACGAAAACAGTTTGCGAACTATGGTTCTGAGCGCAGCGGGACAGATTGTCTCTTCCGAATACGACTGTTAAATAATTTGGAAGGCTGTGTAACATGAAAGCATATTGTGCTTGCGGAATGCATCTATAGTAGACATGGACCAATGGAGACCAACTGGAAAATAGAGATATATTTGATACGCTGCAACCTCTTCGCATCATGAGTAACTGCGCGTGAGGTACGTTATTTTAATGGAATTTATATGCTACATTCTTCCCGAAAAAAAATAACCCTTTGCCTTCAAAGCCAAAAACAAAACAATCAAACTGTTTAATTGGTTTAGAAAACGTTTGAAGCTGATATAATTAATTATTGAAAAGACAACGAACCGTAAATGAAATTTATAATAGTACAGATGGTTTGAAAGCAATATCAATCCAAGAATGATGGAATAAATTTCAGTTTCGATCGGAGTCATATAGTCGATTTTTATAGAGCTATAATAAAAAAACGTTTTCAATTATATTCAACTAGTTTTTTTAGACAATCATTGCTTTATGAAACCTTAGTAAAGTTTAAGAAAAACTGCGATAGACGTGACCTTAACTTAACCTCACGCACTATCGATTCAAGAATTGATGCTTTCAACAAAAAGGTGCATTTAGGTCAGATAAATGCATGTGTTTTTCAACGGGTGATTCAGCGTTATGGTTCTTTCAAATAAAACGGAATCATAAGGTTGAGAATCTAAGTTCAGTGTATTATATTCAACTAGTTTTTTTAGACAATCATTGCTTTATGAAACCTTAGTAAACTTTGAGAAAAACTGCGATAGACGTGACCTTAACTTAACCTCACGCACTATCGATTTAAGAATTGATGCTTTCAACAAAAAAGGTGCATTTAGGTCAGATAAATGCATGTGTTTTTCAACGGGTGATTCAGCGTTATGGTTCTTTCAAATAAAACGGAATCGTAAGGTTGAGAATCTAAGTTCAGTGTATTATATTCAACTAGTTTTTTTAGACAATCATTGCTTTATGAAACCTTAGTAAACTTTGAGAAAAACTGCGATAGACGTGACCTTAACTTAACCTCACGCACTATCGATTTAAGAATTGATGCTTTCAACAAAAAAGGTGCATTAGGTCAGATAAAATCAACGGGTGATTCAGGTTATGTTCTTTCAAATAAAACGGAATTAAAAGTATACTAAATCTAGAGTCAATTGAAAATTTAACAAAAATGAAATATTCGGATATTCATCATGTCCTATTGTACTGACAGTCATACGACCATTACCGCGAAAGTGCACAATTTCATCTAGTGGGTAAATTCATATTACCGGTTAATGATACCAGAGAGAAACACCTGGTATATTGACTCAAGCGACATGGCGTCATGATGTTGAATGCGATGCTTCTATTCCTACTAACGTGTGACGAATTTCATGCGCCTGCTTCGTGCTGCGTAGCTGCGGATTCTAGCCAAACGTAGCATTGGATATCCATTAATTCATTGCCATCATTTTAAGTAGAGTGGTCAAGCTCACAGCTCAATTGATGTTGGTTTCATTCGGTCAATACTTACCTTGGATCAACATCACAAGCGCATGATTGTTCCATGCTTCAATGTGTTTTAAATGACTAAACTTTCTGAATCTGAAGGAACAATCTGTTCTGCAGCGATCTCATTGATCGACAGCTATTGGTCGGTCGTGGTTATCTGAACGCTCTTTTCGTGTTCTACACTCAACTGGTATTTATGTTCCCTAGGTAAAATGAACGTCTTCCCATTCGTTAAGTGGTCTATAGCTGTATTAAGCTCATCAAATGTAGGTGATCATTAATTGTCATGTGGTCCGTAAAACGCATAACATGTTTGAGTGTATGCGCGTTACCGTGCTGTCTTTAAAGTAGAAAGGGGCGAAGTGATGTACTCATCTTTCAGTTTGCTGAATTGTGTTGACAATCGCATTACCACGTAGTGTCGTAATGGTTGCTGATTCTTTCAGACAATTATCTCGCCGCAATTAGGCATATTTTGTCCATACAACTTTGCAACAGTTAACCATCGGAGGCAATCTTTTATCGTTGACATTTACAAAATCAATTGATATTATACTATGAACATAAATATCATTAGCAACGGAAATTTCATCGTTCAAGTAGCTATGGACTATCAAATTCATGGACCAAATTCATGGTAAACATCAACCAAAGCATTCGAACAACAATTTAGAGAGGATTTAAACATTGGAACTAGTCAGAGTTGTTGCTTCATTCTGCTCCGTCAATATCGCCTTCCACACTGATTTTCTGACCTGTCATTATCCTATTGCTTTACGGACCTGTAGGAATTATTCCCAATTGATATAATTCCTTAATAATTCCAAAAGTAAGTTTATTTTCATAAACGATTTCCATCATGATGCCGTGTGTCGTTTTGTTTAAATCAACTGAACACACACTTGCGCTTTCTACAGCGTGAACGTCTGATAACTTGCCTAGTGCAGAACCACTTATTAATTGTTTCAGATTACTGACCTAGAATATTTCTTCCCTTTTCGGTAATTCACTGCTTGTCCCATCTACGACGAGCAATTATCCCGCTGAAGAAATAACACGGGTCAAATTCATTGTTAGCAATAATCCGAGTGGACAACACAAGGATTTCGTAAGTCCGTTGTTGACATAGTGTATTCTATTGCATAAATATAATTATATATATATATATATTTATACATAATTTCATACGCTTACATTAATTAGCAACACTTATAGCAATTCTTATTAACGTAACGTTCGGCTTATCCGCTACAGACCCTTTTGCTTATTTTTACCTTGATTTACTGCGCACAATTTGTCGTAATCTCGATTGCGTGGGACGGTCGGACATTTGAACTTGATTTGATTTTGACTCGTGTACGTAACTTGGTACGTACACGATATTGGTTTGACATTGACCCGGATCTAACCCGGTTAACCCAATAATTGAGGTATGTTTTTCAGTTATTTTGATTGCCTCAATATAGTACCCCTTTTATTGGCAAATCCACGTTGGTTCTGAAATACCTGGGATTTTGCGCGTAAATCCATATTGGGGAATTTCCTTGATTCTCAATAAGAATCAATATGAGCAATATCAGTAAACGTGTGCCGATGACGAGTTATTTAACAAATAATCCAAACTCTTGTGTGAAAATTCACTCGCTTGGCAATACGCTAATTTACGATTGCGAAGAGTTTCATGGAAAACATACACGGACTGATGAAACAGTCGCGCTGTTTTTATATCATCATCAAACAAAACCATCTCACTGTCAATTTGTATTTGTAAATATTTCATGAGATCAGAAATAGTGTTGACCAATCTTCGCGGAACACCGCTAGAGATATCGATTTCCTTCGATAGTAGGATATCCACACATACTCTGATGTACCTCTTGCTAAAGTAATCACTAATCCATTGATATAATTTTCCAACAACACCTTGTTTCGGTAGTTTTTTGAAGTGTAAATTAAGATCGACTCTGTCGAAAGCTTTAGAAATGTCAAGCTAGCATGAATGAATACATCCACCTGCATATCAAACATTCGTCCAGTCTTCTAAGCTCATCCGCAAGTCTGATATGCGAAATACGTGTTGGGCAACTTAAAAAGTCCGTTCTTTTTAGATGTTGCACTATTTCTGCAGTTATTATCCACCTACAAATCTTTTGATCATGATGTCACGGGCCTGAAATGTTTGGCAACAGAACGACAACCTCCATTGTAAAATGGGTGTGATTTGTCCCAGTTTCCAGTCAGTGGGCACCGCACCAGCTTGGAGCACATTATGTAAATATGTCAGAAAGGGATTAAGTCAGTTGCGTATTACAGATTTTGAGCAGCATTGGATTTATCACATCTGGTCTCAGAGATTTCTTCACAGCTAATTTTCTAAAGTGCTGCGCTATCATCATCGCACTACTCAATGCTTCACTTAAAGTCGGTCGGTCAAGTTGATTGATGGATTCTGAATGGGCTCCGTGGATTATGACGTGAAAATGCATGCATAAATGTCTGCCAATAGATTAGCGATCTGTTAAACCGATTGAGTGAAATCAGACGAAGGTTTCAAGGTAAAACTCTTGGTTTAATATACGTTCGATCAATTATGAGTCGATAAAAGAGCTTCGGATTAAAGTGCATCTGAGATACCAAATGTGAATGAAAAGCTTGTTTCTGATTTCGAATTATGAGGACAAATTTGTTTTTCAGTCGTGTAAATCGTGCGCCATTTCAGACGTTAGATGAGTGATTTTCAGAGGACGGGGCCCATTGCTTGTGTAGTTAGAGGATCTAGGTATTCTAAAAGTGTCTACGACAATTGAATCACGAGATCCAATAGAATCTGCAATGTATAACCATTGCTTTTGATCATGTTCTTTTGATTCCGATGCTGTTACTACACCAACATTTTCGGAGACACCGAGGAATATTATTCTACGTGAAGTAGACTGGTCTGGACAAGCAGATGGACTGTTCCTTTCCCACCAGTGTATGTTGGCTTGGACTCGGCATGTCAAACCGGGACAAGCACTGAGTTGATACGCATTGAGGATGAGTCCTTCAATTTCAAATTTAGTTCTCAATATCACTCTTAACAGGCGCCGCCGGTCTGCGTGTGGAAAACCTTTATGCCGAATTAAGCGCGTCATCGATGTAGGTACCAAAGCTTTCAAGCCCATGTGTGTACAGAGCTTAGTCTATTCCTTCAGCTCATGTGCTTTCTTGCTGAGAAACGTGAATCTGTCGATTCCGGGATATTTATGCATATTAAACTGAGAGCGATATCTGTCTTATTAGAATGAGCGGTCACATTGCGTTTGCGGGGTGGGGCTGGGATCTAAACGACGGGGAGTTCTGGATAATTTGTTCACAATTTTACCAGATGAGGACCTAGGTAAACAAGGTCCATCTTTATTACCCCCAGATGAGCTATTACTACGTTCAGTCAAGGGAGCAGTTATTGGGATATTTTTTTTCCTTTTTGTCTTCAGAGACATTTATTTCAGGTCGAAATGCGTTGGCAATTGTATCTGTCAAAAGCAGTTTAAATGTTTCCTCAATTCTTCTATAGCAATTTTACAAAATCTCTATTCGAGATTCCAGCTTTGCTTTATGGAGAGGATTTGTAGTCGTATCGCTAGACTGTTTACTTAAACATGCATAACAAACGTAGCAAACACTGGTTAAATCAACGTTCATGATAAAAATTACCATTTACTGCGTCAGGGCTTCATCACATTTGGTTTGTATTTTACCCAAACAGCTAAAACATTTAACTACGTTGTATCTGGCACTTGCCCCTTTGTAACTTGAGGTCAAGCAAATCTAAGGTAGATACTCTGCTTCCGACATTTAATCTTTCATTGGTTACAAACTTTCATTATTATCGGAACTTTCTACAAACTGACTTTTGCTTCAATCATCAAAACATGTCTACCAAAGCTAAAAACCGATTGGAGCGACGATTGAACTGGAATACCACCAATAGCAAATCAACCATTTTCATACAAACCATCAGTATATAAATTGACAGAAATACGGAAGTTAACCAATTTTGTTCAGAAATATGAATCGCTTCACCTTGATATTCGCCATCTTCTGTGTGCACATCGTCGTTGGCGGCCCGAGTGAGTTTTTTCGAATACAACCGTAAACATGTCCGTTTTATTGGAGTCAGTTATGATTTATTATAATTAGTGTTATCAACAAAATTTGAATTTGTATGATACTGTTGAATAAGGTTGGCATGAGTTATCATTTCAGTCATATGTTGATCAGCTTAAACTCATTAGCCTGAAAGATAAATGCTAACTTGCATGAATTTATATCCCATACACCTTACAACCGATTTTGTGCTGTTTGTGATCAGCATGAAGGAACAGTACAGTCAGTTTTTTTTAGTTTCGTACAGATGCTTAACACTTCTATCCAGTCAACAAAGGCTTAGGCTTTTCAACCATAGTCTCTATGGTTGCGTATGAACATGGCTTTCTTGCAACGTATATAACACCGCGATACAGAACAAGTGAACGGATAATCCAACACATGTCCTACGAGGAGATGATTGCAATTCCGAACCTATTTGAATTTTCGTACCGTCGTGTTAGGAGTGATTTGATCCTGATGGTCAACACACAGCGTACAGTGAATCACCCATTTGAACACCCGTTTAATAGACAGAACTCAGAACTCAGAACTCAGAAAATTGTATGTTAGAGAAAGCATTAAGCTTAACAATAACCAGAGGATGACAATGATGACAAGAAGCACGTTGTAGCACAAATCATGCCTACAATTGGACCATTTCGCACCCTAGATCAAATTGCAGGTCATACTTTGCTGTCCAATTTTGTTTTATATGGACCTCACTGACCTCACACAGCATTTGTGCATCAAGCCTGAACAATTTTAAGGCTAAACTTGAGAAATATGTTGACCAAATCCAACCTCGCATCTCAGAACATAAGCTGTCTTTCGAAACTGTAAAATACATCTTTTATCTACGATTACTGTGAAGTATTCATTTTGTGTTTAAAACATTGATTTACTTCAAATTATCTTCAATTAATTCGAGTAGAAATGATAAACGAGGTTCCATTCTATAAGCCACGGTCATACTAGAATGGTATGACCGAACCATTCATTCACATGTGCTAGCAAAATGCGTTCACGTGCACATTTCGTATTCAGGTTCTGAGTCAAACGTCCACAAACATTGACGTGGACGTTCAGTTTATCTTCATTTCCATATTAAATGTAATTCGATGTTTTTAATGACCGATAACGCATTTACTCAAACTACCACCACTCCGCTGTTGGCCTCCTTAGGACGATGTCGACCATAAATGCACATTGCAATCTCATGAATATTCATTGTTACCTTGCTTTATTTTTAAACCTTCCTCAATGGTTGCTCGGAGGCACTTAAATCCTGTCATTGTGATCAACCTTTCACAATTGAATTGGAATAAAGTGATTTGAATGAGAGGGAGCAGTTCGTATACAGAGAGTCAGTTTCGCTACAAACGTGAAAGTTTAAATTTACTATGGTATCTAAAGCAACGATATAATACATCATGTCCGACAAAACGAAAGATTTCATGATATGATGTTACATTTTAACGAAACAGAACACCTGCGTATGCCTTCATGTTCTGTATAAAATTAAGATATCATCTGATCTTCGATCAAGACCAGGTGGGGTTAACCCCAGTTACATGTGCGTGGGCACTTATGATTGAACTGGTTGGTCGTGTCAATCTTATCCATCAATGGCTTGTAGATCTCAGATGCATTCGTAAATAGTGCTAACGCGCTACCTTTATTTTGCAAATAACGATTCCATTGTGATTTTGCTAATTCTCGTTTTCAGTAATTAAAACGACCACAGGTAAGCATTTTTGGAATTAAATGTGATTGCCAGATTGTTCGAGAAATGTTATCAGTAATTTTTCATTTCAGACAACATAAAAAAGCTTGGTACCGTAACAAGTAAGTAACTGGCAAATATGATTAATATGATAATATGATTAATATGATAATATGATTAATATCCATTACGTTAAACCTCATCTACACACATTTTCATCATACAAGCAACGACTGACTTCGTGCAGTTTGCACTCATCAAGTAATGACAATATGATCAGGATCCGCATATCATGCTGCCATTCTGGAATGTTAAACATATTAAGCTTTTGAGCCACTGATTGATAAGTGTGGCACGACCAACCTGTTAAATCCTGTGAGCTTACACACATTTTGATGATGGAAAGCGAATGATCATGAATGAACATGTACCTTTACGCACATTTTCATTACACACACCCGATGACCGGTTTTAATTTTGGAAGCATGTAGGGACAGTACGTTTGGGATTCTAATGTCTTCAAGCAGTGGAGGTTTTGTTAAATACCCATATGTGATATCCGTATGTGTGTGATGGAAATGCATGCAAATGAGTTTTTTCCCCTTTATGATCGTGTGTTTAACCTCATAATTACGTGTTTAGAGACATGTAATTGAACAACTTGGCCGTACCAACCTTACTCAAATTTGGCTCGCAAGCACAACTTCTTATATATCCATAATATCCAGATAAGCCAATACTCGCAACAGATCGAAATTTTAAATTTTTTCGAAGCTGATGATTGACGAAAACTTGCAGATAGTTTCTGTACGATCTGAGAATGAACTAGGTTTTGTTATTCGTAGCAGAACTTGGATAGCGCCGAATCGAGCAGCGTGAATAATGCATAAAGCCAACAATAATTCTACTGTATGGTGAGTTGCAATTAGGAAATCGACCATTGGGCAGACCGCGAGCTGGGAAGAACTTGCTCTTTACCGCTCACTTTGGAAGCATTTTGTAAAGAGTCGTCTGCTAGCTGGGGAGGAGCAGATACAGTTATTGGCTGATGAACGCAGATCACACCACCGGCGTGTAACTGACGCCCTACATAAGAGTTCTGACTAGAACCTGAAAAAACCATAACGATGAATCACCCGTTGAAAAACACATCCTTTTATTTGACCGAGGTGCACAATTTTGTTGAAAGCATCAATTCTTAAATCGATAGTGCGTGAGGTTAAGTTAAGGTCACGTCTATCGATGTTTTTCTCAAAGTTTACTAAGGTTTCACAAAGCAATGATTGTCTAAAATAAACTAGTTGAATATAATTCACTTTGAAAACGTTTTTTTATTATCACTCTATATAAATCGGCTATATGACTCCGATCGAAACTGAAATTTATTTCATCATTCTTGGATTGATATTGCTTTCAATCCACCTGTAATACTATAAATTTCATTTACGGTTTGTTATCTTTTCAATAATTAATTATATCAGCTTCAAACGTTTTCTAAACACATTAAACAGTGTGATTGTTTTTATTTTGGCATCGAAGGGAAAGGGTTATTTTTTCGGAAAAAATGTAGCTTAGAAATTCCAGTAAATTAACGCAGCTTACGCGCAGATACTCATGATGCGGAGAGGTTACAGCGTATCAAATATATATCTATCCTCGTGTTGGTCTCCATTGGTGCATGTCTACTATAGATGCATTGCGCAAGCACGATATGCTTCCATGTTACATATCGTTCCGAATTATTTAACAGTCGAATTCGGTAGAGGCAATCTGTCCCGCTGCGCTCAGAGCCATGGTTGGTGTTCAACTGTTTGAAGTCATTCGCGAACTGTTTTCGTGTCTTACATTAATTAGTCAAGAGCAGTATTCTCTATTTCCCTAATTGTAGATGACGTTTTAAACATTTTCTACAAAATGAGCGGTCAAAAGCAAGTTCTTCTCAAATCGTAGTGCCAATGTCAAGAGCACTCATGTCTGTTTTAAAAACGTCTTCGTACCGCAAGGTCAGACTGCCCCAAGGTTAAAATCACGATGTCAACTATTTACCGGAAGACATTTTGGCATACGTTCATTTTTCATTCTGTACGCATAAGTCAGTTAACGCAAACCTAGTGCTCGTGGTAGGATGAACATGCTCGACTAATCACGTTTAAAAACCACATCTGCATCTGTGATGTTTTCAGCAACGATATATTTTAGATGCGTCTGATGATGGAAAGCATTTCGCTTCTAATAGCGGTTTTTATTGTTGGTCCTGAGTTTGATGCCATGAAGTGGAAATCTTTGCAAATTTACAGCCCACTAGCGAGTTCCCGAGAAGAGCGAGTTTAAACGGACAAGATGACAATCGTTCTGTCAATCAGCTTCTCAGTCTCCGTGTATATAGTGAAGATTATTGTAATGGATGAACCAATATATGTGAAACCGTGTATTGCTGCAAGTCGACCGTTTTCAACAGGTAAGAGGGGTGATGGAAATGTCCTTCGACCTAGGACTTTGTTTTTGCTTGTACTGATTGTCCATCATACAGAAGTGCATGGACATTCATTTACTAAGTAAACGCAAAATTCAAGGAACAGAAATTTCCTATTGAATTGGACGGAACAGTTTGATGGTAACATCCCGCTTCCGAGATGACTTAAAGCGTGTCATTACGATAAAAATAAGATTTAATTGGTACACACCTAACCAGAATACACTGTCGAATATGGTTTCCGTGTCTGTCACATACAATTTTCAATATGTGGAGCATTAAATATCAGAATAGCTACATGTAAGATGCTCAACTCTCTACTCAACTGGTGTATCGAGATTTGGCCGACTTTGATGATACATGATTTTTAAGCTTAAGTGGTAGCGACTTTTAGGAATGAAATGAGATGTAGATACTAGTTTCACACGAGCGATCAATATTAATTTTTTGCAGAGTTATTGACGAATTAGACTCAATTTTGACACCTTT
>JACCGJ010014036.1:0-23607 GCA_013407085.1 Atriophallophorus winterbourni | reverse complement strand
TGCAATTCCCGCTTTCTTATGTCTGTCCATGCATGGGCAACCTGACAGTATCGTAGCCCACGCGCGTTCTTTGACTGGCACTTTGCCTGGATCTGGCTTGTGATTTTATACATACATACCACATTGCATTGTATTTCATTCAGTTGGGCTTGTTGCACTTTATAATGCTGTGTGATATTCGGAATGTGCTGGGCTGCGATTGCTTGGATACCCACCAATTCCCACGCTGATTGGCGTTGATTCATTGCTATGATGTCACTTGCTTGAAAACTGTGACGAATAATCCAGGTGTTTTGTGTTCGACAGAATGTTAAACGGCGTACGGTTAAGTTTATTTCGTTCGTTTATTCTTATAACATAGCGTTTTAATCTAACAAGCGTTATTCCCAACAAATTTGGCGTAACGTTGTACCTCTCCGCCATATTGAGACCGTGTTGTGTTCCATCATGTTACCTACGACGAGATTGCACCGATTTCCCCATCGAACGCCAAATCGGTCACTTTTCTCGTCTTTAGCCAATTTAATTCTCATCGTTGGATTGTCCCGGAATCGTCTCAATTTCTATCCATACCATACTCTGTTATTTCATGTGTTTTAAAATGAACGGAGCTGATGACGACTGACTGTCTACGACATATACTCGGTTCCTCCCTACGGAACTATGGTTTCATCACCTTTTAAGTTATGTTATACTTGGCTGTCATCATTGTTTATTGTATCCCAATTTACTTGTTTTACATCCCCACGTTAACTAGCCGACGGCGAGGATGAGGCCAATACAGAGGTGCTGGCAGTGATTCGTAACATGAAACTCCCAGTAAGTTTCGGGTCATATTGATGATTAACACTGTTTCTTGTTTGCTATACAATCAAGACTAAACAATAATCTGTAAACAGGGCACATGTTATAATGAATCTGCTTATTGGCAGCTGGAGGTTTCCAACCTTTGCCATTTGCACACCCGATAGTAATACAATGTCTGCAGCTAAGATTAGACCACGTATCGAGAGGTAACATTACAGAGAGTCGTTAAATGATATCCCATATACCGCGATCATACTTCCTGCGAATGAACACTGAACTGTGTAAAGACCGAGCACTCGATGCGTCAACTGGTATGGATTGGCAGAAAAAAGCTGGCGATCAGTAGTTGCATGTGATAGTTAATCTGACCTCGCTGGCATGGATGAAGCGTATGGGTGTGTGTGCCTTGATTTATTTTTAATAGATGTGAATGGATTCGTCCCGTATTTGCTCACCTTTCTTTTTACCCTTTTCAGACCATTTTCGAAGCTCTCGGTCGACAAGCCAACCCATCAGCCTTCGAGATGATGATGAAACGGAATCGTACACATAAAGCAATCATCGCCCGCCATGCTCATCGTGAAACTCTGCTGAGCCATGCCGATGATGATAAGGTACAACGATCTCTGTCATTTGTTCGGTTTTTCGTGGTTGCTTTTAGGGGTGTTGCAATTCTCCACCATTATCGTCTTATGTTCGTCTAATCCCTGGAGTTCTCGTAGTATCTCAACCCAACTGCACTTTGCTTTGCTCCAGATATACTGTGGTTACTCGAACCAATAATGGGGCGTTACTTTGGGGACTGCATTTCTAATGTTTGACTAAAGTGCGTGGATACACAAGACGGTGGCTGTATTGTCTTATTCTCCTAATATCCACACCTTGACCTTCATGATGGCTATGGCTGTTTTGCTGTTCGTAATGCGCCCCCAGGATAACCCTATCCTTTAGAAGTTGTGTGCTTCCCCAAAGGTTAATCATCGTTTTTCCAAACGCGGGGTAATGTTTGCCACTTCTAACTCAAAATGACGTCAGACTCTGGTTTGTTTCAAGGAGATGAAGGCTTTGACTGTTAAACCATCTGCAGTTAGGGCGACGTGTCTTCCTGGTTTGGGTGCAAACGATAAGAATTATTTTTGGTGATATGGCTCAAAATCGTGTTCACTGGCGGTCTTGTTGTATAAATCTTCTTTGAGTATTTGATTAATCTTTTGTGTTGTCAAGTAGAGTGACGAGGAAAGCTTGTAATGATGCATGACAGTAATAGCCACAAGAAAGCTGTCGCGCTGATCAAGCTCTACTCGTCCCCGATACTTGACTGAATGCGTATTTCATTCGAGGTGTAAGCACTTCATTCCAGTGCACGGATGTGCAATTGTACAGCACTTCTGTGCTGTGCGGCTAACACCGTGCTAAATTGATTGTCCACGGGTAGTGAGCTGCATGCTGAAACACACTGGAGTCTCACTACTATCTTTATTCTCTATTTCTCATATCTGTTTAGGCCTGAACAACCTGACAGTAATATCTCCCATGTGCAGTCCCTGACTGTGCGGCACTTTGCCTGGACCAGTATTGTGCTTTCATACCATACCATACCTCATTCCGGTTGCTATCTTTCTCTTGCTATCTTTAAAGCTCTTTACATAAAAAGACTGATCACATTGTAATGTAGCAATTGGTTTTAGTGTTATAACTCCCAAAAACCAGAACCTGAACATATGGACACAAGCTGTGTATTTTGTCAATTGATTACAACTGCTGGCGCAAGCATTGGGTGGACAATGTGCATACAGTTAGACCAATATAGGGTAAATCACGACAGATCTATTGATGCATGATTAAATCTCAATGCGTGCGTGAGCTTGCGCGCGTTCGCTGCTCCGCCGTATTCAGTTCACCATTTTCTCAACGGCATGCGATATTTCGTTGGATCTTGGCGGAACACACGTGAAACGACAGTGTGCTATCCTCGACTAGTCAGCGTGCTAGTGTTAATCGGGCAAAACACATATTGCTTGGAAAATTTCCGAGTGGAATGCATCTTTTCTACAGCCTCTTAGCGGTTCGACTTCACGAATTTCGGCAAAATGTATAATTAAACAAACTTATAATGCTGTAACGTTCAAGTGTCATGCCTACAAATCTGTTGCTTGGCGCATGTTTTTTTTGTTTTGGCGCGTAATTCTTACATTTGCTCAGCATTCTTGGTACATGATGGACCGTTTTCTGAGTATTTTTGTCAATGCATTTATTTAGCCAACCATACTCAAGACAATGGCTAGTCAAGTCAGTGAAACGAAGCCCAGCACCCTTGTCGATACTGACCTGGACGATTTGACCAACACGAACCTGTTTATTCCATACGGGCGGAGTGACGACTGCGCCGAGCGGGGTCTTAAAGTAAATCAGTCTACGGGTCAGTTCTCGACCGATGCTGCGGCGGCTTCGCTGGAAATCATTAATGACGAGCCATCTCAAACGGGTCGGTGAGTACTTAGTTTTTGTTTTATCCTGGATTCTTTCTAACTATTTGGAGAATTGATGTCGTTGGAGGTATTTACTCTGAACTCTGTTTGGTAATAGTATCCCGAGATCCTGTTTACTTATTACTGATATTCATTAAAATGTTCTGAACGCACCGTGGCCTTCCGCTAGGACGATATCTGTATATTAAAATGCCTTTTTTAAATCTAAAAGATGTGTCGTCTTACTGCATGCATTATTTAGTAAATGGATTCTTACGTGACTAATTGCGGTAACTAGCGGCACCACTACCCTGAGGATCGAAACTTAATCCAAGTTCATGCTGGAGCGTCACTAATTATGTCCCATCTTTTCTCCACACCAAAACTATGAAATTGCATGCAATTGTTCCTTTCGTAACCGGTGAAACTTGATCGAGCCTGAGCGGAACATGTCCGCTGCCTTTCTCTCCGTGACGCAATTTATCTGCGAAGAATTGCTTACATTTGGTCGCAACATCGTGCTGCTTGTATAGATGTATGCTCTTGAGTAATATAACCCAGTGACCACTGTCTGACGTAAATATTGATGCTAGCTCGTTTGCGATGGTAGGGACATGTTTACCAATGCCTCGTCACCGTTAACCAAATCGTACCTTCCTTGGAGAGCATGGAAGAAATAGCCGTGGCAAGTTATTAACTTGGCTTACTGAACTAAGTAAGCACACTATAGCACTAGGCTCTGCAAGAAATATTATTTTGCTTGAGTGTGATCAAAAAGATTTAGCCGTAAACTGAAGTCAATTTATTATATGTATCGTAACTATTGATTCGATATCATTATCTTACCGTCTTGGAAAAAAACAATTCACATGCAGCGAAGGTACAAGAAAATTGGCGAATGTGGTACTTGTATATTTGTCTTTTTACTTCTTTGCTTATCTACTGTGCACTTGGACTGTAAACTTATGCTCTGTGAGATAATGTTGACAACTATCCTCGAAGACGTCGGCCAACTAATTGGGATTGGGATTCTATTCCGTCATATGAATAGGTTCAATATTCCAATGGTGATTCCCTAATAACTTTTACCACCGTATGTATAAAGTTTAATATGTTAAGACACCATTTGTTGCGTGCCAAGCCGTGATCTCACATCCCGTAAAAAATAGCTAGTGGCGTGAAGGTGCACTTGAAAGTTTGTCACGCCTCAGTTATACAACACAACACATCTTCGGTTACCGTCTGTTTCAATGTTACGATTAGTCGCATGTATCTAATACATCGATTTGCACACTGAAATCTCACTGTCATTTCTATGCTTTTTTCATTTATCAAATCTAACTAGGCTTGGGAAACCCGACAGTATCTTAACCCACATAAAGTCTATGACTCTGCCTCGATAAGGCTTGTGATTTGATACATGTGTGCATGTGTGTATGTATGAAATCACAAGCCAGATCCAGGTAAAGTGCCGCACAGTCGGAGACTGCGTGTGGGCTAAGATACTGTCATGTTGTTTACTCCTAGACAGATATGGGAAAGGAAAATAGCAATGGTAGTGAGACTCCAGCGTGTATTCGCATGCAGCTCACTACCGGTGGCAAATTAATTTCGCACGTTGTTAGCTGCGCAGCATTTAAATGCTGTACGATTTCATACCTGCATCTAGTTAATAAGGTTTGCAGACCGGCCACAGCGAGAAACGTGTTCATCTAATCGAACTAAGCTGGTTTCCAACGAGCAATTTTTAAAGCGCAATTACGTTTCTGCGGACCTCCCGGAGCGAGTTGTTCCTACCTCCTCGGGTTATTCATTCATTGTCTCGATGCATTCTGAGTGTTCGTCTCATGGCCGTTTAAAGCTAGAAAATTAGGCTCCAAATGTAATAACCCCGCAATCAGTTCGTCGGGCATCTGTCTATTAAGTTTCGGATTTTGAGTGGTTCTCTCTCTCCATCATTATTAATACAATTCCTCGAGTTATCGCATCTCCGGGTTTTCAGCCTTTGACGCTCGCCACAGTTGCACTGCGAATATTCAATCCATAATCAATCCTTTGCTCAGGACATGGTTGCCATTTTTTAAAAATTAAATTACTATAATTATTTTAAATTAAATTACTGTATATGCTGAAAATCCGTGTACCCGAATAAAGCCTATTTCTTCTGCTTCTTCATGCAACCCCATTCCCGCGAACCCATGTGTTTTCACCATAGGGCTCATTTGATTGGTTCTCGTTTACGAAAGCAAGTGTGGGACCGAAAACGGAAACGGTACGTGGACTCAGAGGCTGCGGAGGGCAAAGCCAATCTAAAACGCATCAAAACGGAAAGTGGTGTATGGATTCCGGCATCGTATAAAACCGACAAGTGAGCATTCGTTTCGTTCCGTTTGTTCATTCAGTACTTCCGTACTGCGCAGCCAACACCGTGCTAAACTGAATTCCACCGGTAGTTATCTCCTTGCGGAAACACGCTGGAGTCTCCATGCCATTTGTATTTTTATTCTCATATGTCTAGGCTTGGGCAACCTGACAATATCTAAAGATTGTTTTGTCAACTTGGTGACGGCAAACAGGCAGAAACTGGTTAGACAGTGTGAGTGAGGCTCTACGAGTCTTGATCGCGAATCACTTTGTGGTACTGTATTTGAGCACTATGGTTCGCTGTACTAACCTAACTTAATAGTTGCTTCAAAGTTTGACCAATTCTCTACTGAGCATAATCCTCATAGGAGACATTTAGAAACTGGCTGTATATCATGAAGGAGATGAAAGCTTCTAGCCTTGCTGACTAAAATTCTGGCGGGACAATGCGTTTTGATCTGTTTAAAAATATCATTAAATGCTATGTGACTCCTACGAAAATTTTCGGAACATCAGTGGCGGATTTGCCTACTGGTTATCATCCTGCTCAACCGGTTAAGATGAGTTTCGCGCCAGCCGCGAATGTATGGTTCTGATCTTGACACTGCCTTCCGCCAGCCAATTCAAATCTTGAAATGTCATCATCTTGTTCGGACTTAATTCAATCCATTTGATTTCGACAGGTGTGATGGATAAAATAACGTTTTAGAATTATGAAGCGTTAGATCCTAAACTGCATGGTAGGTGCCAACTAAAATGCAAATGTCATCCAAATCAAGCACATCGAATGGAATTCACTACTAGATTTTCCCAATTTCACAACAAAAGCCTTAACTAGTCGGAATTATGTGGCATTCGAAGTTTGCAGAATGTGAAGCTTTTTAACCCTAACTATTGCTTTTTTGACCCAAGGAATTCTCGTGCCTAGATTTATAGCATGGCGATTTAATCTTTCGGTAGTGTTTACAAAATGCGCTTATGTTATGTGTAACAATGGCTATGGAGACATTCCTAGTCGATTCTTTATGAACTGCGTGATTCACGGTCACAGAGTTGATCAACCCGCCAACCGAAACCAGATGTATCAAAATAAAACAAGCAAATAGGCAACACAAAGCAGTCTTTGAGAAAAGTGAGCTTACTGCATAGCTGCTTCAAACTAACCATATTTTTTATGGCCGCCAATTATATTCCAAATTTTAGATACCAACAATGGCTGAAGCGGTCTCAAACGGATTATAACCAACTAGAAAACGAGGATACCGAAGCAAACGGATTAAAGTCGACGTTCACTGCGCGGTTCGGGTGTGTTGTGGAATTTCCAGACGAACCGGATTCTCGCAAAAAAGCATCTGAAGGAGGGAAGCCGAACCGTGCATCAGACAAACATTCGTCCTCACTATCTGGACAAAAGTCCATGAAAGTTTTGGGAGTTCAACCGTGGTGTAAGTCTATGTTATAATACTATTAGTCAAGTCACTGATGGTCGTCATCAACGAGTACAATGTATAAATGTTGATATATATATATATAGAGAGAGAGAGAATGTAATGACAAAATGATTTACCTCAAACCTGGGTCAACGTTTTTAGATCATATCACGGGTGATCTAGCTTACTTTACTTTAGTAATTATATCTCCGTACTTTATTTTGTGGGACTATCTCCTCTCTGAGGCTTTTCAAAGAAAATTCTTGGGAATTTTGGTACAAAGCGGCGTCCAAGCACCACATGCGAGTTTGCTTCGAGTCAGCTTTTCTAGCCTTTGCACAACCAAGTGCGACCTGCAAGGCAGCAGGGAGTTGTCAGAAAGAGGTGGTCTACCAGACTCTGTTCCAGGTTTTCCTCAGGGTTTTCTCCCGAAGCCTTTCGCGCGATCGGGTATCCTACAAGGCAGCGGAGGTTTAAAATCAGGGTTTTCCTTCCCTTAGATGAAATGCCCTCCCAGGCTAACGAGCTCCATCTGCACGAAGCAAACTGGTTTTCAGGCTCCAGTCACTCGCCCTCGCCCCTTCCCTGTTGGTAGAAGCAGTTCCGTCGGGCTCGGGGAGCCACTCTTGCAGGCCAGACAGCTGGGGGACTTGGTTATCTAGAGGCTATGGGACAGTGCCATAGGGGAGCATTTATAAACAGTGGGAGCTTATCCCCACGCCACCCCCGGCGATGACAACATTTTGGTAGTTAAAAATGACGTTTGATGGCATATGTGGACATGCTAACATTAATGGTTTATTAACATGAAGTTCACTTTTTCTATGGTTCTTGGAAAACACAACGTGATCGTCCACAAATTTATTACTTTGCGGCATTCCATGAACGTTGACCTGATGCTTCACTATCTCAGGCGTTAAATTTGCTTTATCAAAACCCAAAATGTTCATTGGTTCAGCCTATTTTTTGCGCACATCACCATTGTGAAATCACAAGCCAGATCCATGCAAAGTGCCGCCCAGTCAAAGACTGTCAAGTTGCCCAGGCCCAGAGAGATGTGGGAAAGGAAAATAGCAACGGCAGTGAGACTCCAGTGTGTATTCGCATGCAGCTCACTACCGGTGGCAAATCAATTTAACACGGTGTTAGCTGTTCACAGCGCCAGTACTTGACAATATCTTGCCATGGATATGATACCTATATGTTGAAATTGCATGATGTGATGACACCTTGCTATAGGAATCGAAGAGCAAATGGGTAATTGGTGCACTGCAATGATAAAACTCCTCGCTCGTCAGGCCGTCCGTTCGGTTGCGAGTGAAAAAATGAACCGAGGGAGAAAACTGAACAGCTTGATTCTTCCATATTTATGTGAAGCCAAGCCAAAAACCATGAATTTCTCATTCTCTTGCTTCGATAAATGTCGAATAAACTGGCTGTGTGGGTCAGTGCTGAAAATTAATTTCTCCACATATTTTTTAAAGCAACATGTTTAGATGTAAACGAAGGGCGTTTGATGCCCCGCACACTTTAAATACTGTACAATTTTTCATTTTGAAAAATGGTTAATTTGCTTCGCCCGTCATAAAAATGCGAAAGAAAACTAGTGCATAAGAATTTTAAAAATCATGCCGCCTGACATTTCGTCAACTTCCATCACAACGCTTAATGCCGATGTAGTCGAAACCCAAGCTGTTTTGGATCTGAATGTGACTGGCAATCTCAAATTTTCCCATTGAACTTTAACGTTTCTCAAATATTGGTTACTCGTATTAAAAATTCGTTTCAATGAATAAAGCTTTTTTCTTTACCGTTACTCCACGGTTTGAAGGATCCTAATCGTTCTACGCACACTGCACGAAACCGATCGATCAAAATACCGATTTTTGTCGAATAAACTCCATTTTAAACCCGAATTTGGTTTGGTGTCCGTTTCACACGGTCCTTCTTGCTACCAGCTAGGAGCCCTAGAAAGCGTCAGAACACAGATCACTCTCTGTATCTTATTTACTTTCAATTGATTTGTCAGCTGACCGAAATTATTAATGTCATCTTACATGAAGTATTTCACCGTAACGGAACATCTATCGAATTTCCTCCTGTATTTTGTACATAAAAAAGCAACTGACCGAACGAAATTGTCTTTCAAATTTAAGAATCGTGCAATGATGTAACAGAATCACTGAGCAATCCCCACTCACCAACCTCAAGCAACTGCTCTTAATTCATATATCATTACCTCCCTGTCCACCTGGTTTACAGATCACCGGGCAGCGAGTCATCAGAAAGAACGTAAACAGCGGTCACTGGAAGCGCAGAAAATCCGCCAACCAAAAGGCACCCGAACGTTTGGCCAGTTGAGAAAACCGGAGCAAGTGTTGAAACTTCGCCGCCAGCGTGCCAAAATGCAACAAAAGCAAAAGGCGAAAGAATCGAAAAAGAAAGGTGGGTCAACACGAAGAAAGCCATCGAAACGGTGATCTTGCAATGGGATGTCTGTTGTAAATATAACTCTCGTGATTACTGGGTTTTGTTTGAGCGGACGTGGTAATGTTCATGCCACAGACAACCCGTGTCTGTTATCAGCCTTGGGTGATGCGACGTAATCAAGCGAAGTCATCGGATTAACAATTTAAAAATCTATTTACTCACACTGTAGCAAACAACGTCATTGGGAGTCATGCTGATTCACTGATGACAACCCAACTTGGTATTTAAATAGATTTGAGATCGATAGGGAATCATGAAAATACAGTTTGGACGAATCAATTAAGAGTAGATTTCAATACCGCAAATTGGTCTACGGTTAAGCCTTTGTTAACCCTCTAGCGACCAACTTTTTGCTGATTAAGAAAAAATATTTTTGTAATTTTTTTACACTGAAATTATAACTATAGGGCATAATTATACATATAAATACTTAAAAGTTTAATTCCGAAGGAAAATTTATAAGAGGACCGTACGGTCCACTTGGACCTGAGACAGCTTAAACAAAAGAAGACCATACGGTCCTATTGGACTTGAGGGAACATTTCATGCAAATTAGTGATAAATATTTCCTTTCTTTGTGTATTATTTTTTAAAATAAAACATGATTGTACAATATAAAAATCAAATTTACAACTAGAACCAAATTTACAACTACACAGTCCTTTAACAGGTCAGTTACAGTTTCAAAACAGTTTAGTTTTGATGAAAAGCTTCAAAGCATTTCCTGTTTCGCTCACAACACAGATGTACAACGCATTTCTTGCAAACATGTGTATTTTGCCTTTGCAACCTGGGTTTTTACACATTCCTCTGTTCTCATGAAAAGTTGGTAAGTGATTTACACCATCATTCCTGATACTTTCATCTGGAATTGGTACTGTTGCTTTTCCTGTTTTCCTTTTCTTTGAATACTTTTGCTGCACACTCTCATCTGATTGTCTCCCTCTCCTCTTAAGAGTGTGCTGTCCACTTTTGATCAAGGAATTTGCCAGCTGCAGTTTGAAGTCACATAAGGATGTCTTATTATAGTATGCAACTCCCTTAGATTTTTCAGATGTTCGCAATAGTTAGTAGCTGTTCACCACTGCCATGTCAAACAAGTGAAATATTAGTCTGAAATAATATTTCTTAGTGCGGAAATTCATGCGGTAGTATGCCATGTACTGGTCATGCAGATCAGTACCCCCCATATTATTGTTGTAGCATGACACAATATTAGGAACTACTACCTGTATTCTCTCCTTTGCTTTGCGATCAAATTTCTCTCGCTGATGTAATGGAGCAGACATCGGGAAACTAGAAGCAAGGCAAACAGACCTATTATCATGCCATTTCACAGCAGTGATTGAAACGCCATCAATTTCAGTCATATATTCATCGAATGAACCTCTGCCCCGCTCACGTAACTGTTTATCAGACTTAAATTTCAGCCCTCTAAGTCTTCTTTCTTGGACGGTTCTACATGTCCATATTTGCCTTGATGCCAAATGAGAAATTAGTTTCAGTGATGTGAACCAGTTATCAAAATAGATCTTGTGGTTTTTCCCATCTGGAATGGTTTCGGCCAAGTTCAGAACAGCATTGGAGCTTGGACCCAGATCAGGGACACCCGTCCTTGTCACAGGCATAATTTTTCCTGTGTATGGCAAGAAGTCGTAAACGATGCCAGTACTATCTGCAAGAACAAATATTTTATATCCCCATTTATTTGGCTTCTTGGGGATATATTGCTTGAGTGATGACTTGCCCTTGAAGGGAACTATTTGCTCGTCAACGCATAAATATTCTCCCATATGGATTTGCTTGAACTTCTCCTTCAAATGGTCAACAAGAAGTCTCACTTTAGCTAACTTGTCACTTTAATTCAATGAAGAATTGTCAACCAAATGTAGATTAGATTTTATGTTTTCCCATCTTTTACGTGGCATTGTTTGAGCAATGTTTTCATTCAAAGCATGAGCTGACCAATGAAGGCGAGTGTTATCAATTTTGGTCACTGACATTTGCATGCATATTCCCAACCACTGTTCAAATTCCAAATTAGTTATATTAAGGGGTTTTGATGGATCGTTTTGCAGAGCATACAAATTAGTTTGTTCACAAATTTGTTCTGTTAGGTCATCAGATACCAGACTCTTGAAGTAAAGCATTGGAGACTCAATGTTGTCATTCTCGATAAAATGGCTGTCAAATACGTGAACATCCTCTTCCGTATGTGATGTTCTCATAGAATGCCAATAAATACGATCAGATTTATTCCTTATGCTTGTAACTGCAGTGTTAACACAACGTTGTTCAGTAAGTATGTTCTCTTGATCCTTCACATTGTGTTCATCTTCACTTAAATTTTGCATGAGGGCTTCAAAATCAGGATATAGAACATCATCATCAAAAAAATCTGACTCTACATCACTTGTACAATCTAGTGTGGCTACTTTACTGGCGATGCTGCTGGGCTTCATCCTCGTACCTAAAAACAAGAAACTTGTAGGTATATATTTTGCTCAATTCCAAAATCACTTGTTACGTCAATTCGCCTTACTACAGCACAATTATAAAAGAATAAATTGCTGATAATAATTGACAAATGAATATGAACAAAAGATGGAATACATATGGGAAATATTTAAATCCCAAAATATGTCGTGTATTCTGTGACAAAATATATATCAAGATTATAAATTAAACTATAACATTCGAATCATATCTTTTGTAGCTATATGATCTTTATTTATTTGGGTTTTTATATTCAAATGATCATGTTATACTACTTGGCTATGCAACAATCAAAGACTCTAAATAATGTGTTTGAAATACAAATAATTCCATTGTTATGTTGTTTTGAAATAATGAATATCATTGGAAATATTAATATCTGCCTAAATATCTGGTTAAACAATTAATTTGGTGATAATAAATAGTAATATTCGGAAAACGAATCATCAAGACCAACTAGACCATACAGTCCTCTTTTACTTGTCCCAAGACCAAGAGGACCGTATGGTCCTCTTTACAAAATATAATGTAAATATCTTGATAGAAACAAAAACGTCATTCTAAAGACTTTAAGTTTCAACTCAAATACTCATCTTTCACCAATGAATTATTTAGAGTCAAATCTCACCTGGTGTATGTGCCATTTTAGTTACAAAAATGAACTTTCAAGAAGAACAGAACAGTACGTCTATAGCTCGCAAAGACCTTCTGCATACTGATGGAATGACGCACACTGAGAGCCAGACAGTCTAAGATCGATGCTCCGACATGTCTGGACTCGTTTAAACCTCGCAGCAACCGAATATTGATCACTGTTTAATTATTAGAACAGTTATCCAAAAGAGGACCGTATGGTCCTTTTGGTCGCTAAAGGTTTTAAATGGATCAACCATAACTCCTTCTACAGAAGTTAGGGATCTCGGATTTAGGTATTCCTCTTCTCTGAACTTTAATGAGCAAGCAAGACATCTCCTCACGAGAGCACGACAAAACTTTGGTTTAATTAACCATAAATTCCTCTTTCGTGAAAGTAAAATTGCACTATATAAAATGAAGGTCCTGCCAATTCTTGATTATTGTAATATCATATATTCCCACATGGGGAGGCGTGATTCTTTTCTCTTAGAGAAACTTCAACGTAATTTCACCAAAATAACTTTGGGTTATTCTAACCCTTTGCCTTATCATGAAAGGTGTAATTTGCTGAGTGTCGAACCACTATGGCTACGCAGAATTCGTCTGAATCTGCTTCTTTTCTTCCGAACCATTACTCAACAGCGAGTTAAGCTTCAATCTAGCATGCGATTTCGCGATTATATTCAATATGATCTGCGTAATCGAACAAGGCTATTGAATATCCCTTTCTCTCGCGCTAAAGTTAGACGTAACTTCTTCTTAATTAGATATGCACAACTTTGGAATCCTCTTCCTCTTCACTTCCGTATATGCACATCTACAGGAAAATTCAAAACGCTTATAGAAACTCTTACCGTTCACTCACTATCCCAAATTCTTAAGATAAACTCTTCTCTAGATATTCTATACTCTCATGGGATCCCAGGTTTCTAATTCCACATCTTTCTCCACACATTAGTATATCATGATGTCTTATGGTATTCTCTGAATAACTGGCCACTCAAGTGTCAGGTTACCGGACCCTTAAATATCTTGTTACACATCTTCATCGTAACCGTGCGTTTTATAATCATTTTTACCATATAACCATATCCTTAACCGTTATCTGCTTATATATCTGCATATATTAGTATATCATGAGGCCAGATAGTATTCTCTCGATAACTGGCCATTCAAGTGTCAGGTTACCTGACCATAGAAATGCTTTTACACAAATTAATCTTAACATTGCCTTCGATAACATTTTCTATACACCATTATCTATATAACTGTCTTTTATTTCTCACAAGGCTTAGAAATGTCTCATTTTTTATCTTAACGTGCAAAATATTAAAAAATCTACCAAAAAATGAAAAAAAACGTAAAAAAACTAAAAAAATAATAAAACATTATGTTTTTTTAAATGTACATTCTTATTTCTTAAATGATGTACTATTTTACTTTGATGACCTCTCACCGTGCTGGTGAAGAGAAAATCTTTCATTATATTCCAGTGTCTTCGAATAACGAACCATCACTGTGATTGGCTCGAAACCTATCCGCCCGAGATTTGGTCCGTATGTGATTCATTCTCCTGCAGATAACGAAAATCCGGCTGGTGAACACATTTTGGTTCGATTGGTCGACAACTCTTCAAGAGTATTGAAGCACAGCACCCTACTGCTTCCTCCCTGCTATTAGCCACACCCCTCTCTCATCCCCCACAATTTTCTTATATTTTCTTATTACGATGGATTTATGTTCCCTTTTCAATCTTCTTATTCAAACTTTCCGTAAAAACATGAATTTATTCATATATAATTTATTTATCAATTTTTTATGACAACTGAACTGAACTTCATAACAATTCACACCACGTTTTCCATAATTACCTTCCATTTCTGTTCTCCATTTGTTTCTTGCATCCTTGCCATCCGTAAATTTAAATGAAATTTTATTTCTATTAGACATTGATAACTTTTTCCTTACCAACTGTATATTAATTTCCCTTATTGAACGGAAAAATGTTTAAAAATCCCGCTCACTTCGGTCATTTGCACGGTACTATTTTCTTTTGCTGTTCAAATTTTAATAAACTGATCATGTATTGCATGCCTTGGATATCCAAGAATATATTATTATTATTTCCACCCAGTACCTCAAATCCAAGTGAACATTCATCACAGTCCACACAGTCTACCCAACCATGTATAGACTCATCCCTCATCTGTCCCCAAACTCGACTAACTCGTTCCGATCGTACAGTAGGGTGGCCTGCAAATCTTGCAGACTATGCGGATTAACTTTAAGTTTCGAGCGTTTCACTCTCTTCTAACGCTCTGGGGAGGGAGTATTATGGTGTTTTTATCATTGTATATTTTATTACATTAATCCTACATATTTTGTAATTTGTTTTGTTATAATGATACACAATAATGATACACAATAATGATACACAATTTGTATATATTATTCATGCTGCTAACATGTTCTGCTTTGGGACAAGTCTATCGTCTGATTGTTTTGGATCTGAATACCGTGTCACGTTGAGAAGTGTGTTCCGATTTGTTGCGTACAATAATCAGAAGGCGTACGTTGTTAGTGGTGGAATCTCCGCTGGATTAACCGCTACACCTGTAACAAACCACTGGGTGGTGTTTACAGAGGGTTGCACAAAGAGTGCTAAAATGCATACAGGATGAGAGAAAAACGGAGGCAAATAGGCCTTATTGCGGGCCATGTTCGCGTATAGCATGCACCTTGATGAGACATTTGTGGCTTTCCATAGGGAGAAGTGTCAGCACAAGACACATTCCCACCACGTCCTCCAGGGCATGATGGACTTGCGGACGTTTGCTTTGGCGTGGGCAACGTTGATCCTTGTAAGCTGGGGAGAAAAGACTGGAAAACGTGTTAGAATTTTCTGGCTATGTGAGTGTTATGTAAGTATAGTGGGGTAGATCGGAATGGCGAAAGATAAACTAAAATCTCTTGAAAGATGATTGCCGCAGGTTTTTCGTCTAGGCGTTGTTCAAACGAGGACAGTGACTCTCCACATACCGCCTCCGGTATGAGAGCGTTCCAGACACAGCATATGCGAAGGGGTAGGAAATACCTCCGACTGTTCAATCGGCTATTCTGATGAGCAATCATGAGATAGTGCCCACGATGATTGCCTCGATTGGATAGAGGCATCAGGGACTTGAAAAGGTACTGATTCTCTGTGAGAATGAGAAAGGTCAAAAGCAAATCTCCGCAGAGAAGTCGGTAGCGGATTGTGAAGAGGCCGCTATACTGCAGCCGTTCTTCGTAGGACATGTTTTGAAGGCCGTTGATAAGCTTTGTTACTCGCCGTTGTGGCTGTTCGAGGGCGTTCATGTCTTGTTGGAGCCACTGATGCCACGCTGACTGCATATTCGAGCGGGGGGACGGGTGTAACCGGACAGTAACTGTGGAAAATGTCATCGGTCAAAGCGTCTGAAAAGTCGCCTCAGAAGACCAACACTGTGGTTTGCGGTTCTTGCAGCCTTGTCGCACTGGCTGGAGCAACCCAAGTTTTGCTATACGATGACGCCGAGGTCGCTTACCCCCAATTGATAAGCGTAACGAACATTGTCGAATGGTCAGAATGTGGCTTTTTGTTGAGTTGAACGGTAAGTTGTCTTCTAATGACCACTGGTAGAGGCGGTTGAAGCAACGCTGTAGGAGTTTATGATCTTCGAAGCTAGATATACGACACTAAACCTTGAGGTCATCCGCAAAGAGTAAAAAGTGGACTTGATAAGATCATGCTGATATTATTGATGAATATAAGGAAGAAAGTGGGTACGATTACGGATCCTTACGGAACTCCACTGGTCACCGGGAAACAATCTGAAGAGACGTCTTTGACGCGCACACACGATGTGCGATCTTGCAGAAATCAACTTATCGACGTCAACAAGTGGTCATCGATTCCGTTGAGGCGTATCTTTTGAATGAGTATAAGGTAATTAACTCTATCAAAGGCTTTCTAAAAATCAAGGTATGCCACGTCAATGCAACCCGGCAATCCAAAGCTTTTGTCCAATTGTCCCTGGCCAACAGAAGGTTGGATAAGCAAGAGTATCATAGCCGGGAACCATGCTGTTCATGAGCAAGGATGTGATTTTCTTCAATGTAGCGCGTGCTGGTGTTAGCTATAATACTTTCCATGACCTTTGATATCACAGACAGCAAGGTCACCGGGCGGTAATTAGCTGGTAAGTTGCGGTCGCCTCCTTTAAAAACCGACGTTATCAAGCCGAGTTTCCGAATTTGTGGGACTTCGGCTGAGTCGAGTGAACGCTGAAAATATTGCGCCAGATCGTTTGAGATATATGCTGCGACTGCATTCAAAGCTTTTGGGTGTATGTGATCTATACCCGGGGAGCTATTTTGTTGCAGGTGGATCAATTTGTGGTAGACGGCGTCGCGGCTGAAGGTGATTGAGCTCAATGAATGCACAGGAGACAGTGGTGCAAGTATGGCTACGGACTGAGAGGCAGCACGAAAGGTGGCAGCGTACTGCGCGCGCAAAGTGCTGGCGACTTCTTCAGGTGACGTGGATAGACCAGAGGGTGTCTTGAACGGAAGGATACCTGTTTTCACGTTTCTCCGAGCGTTCATTTCCTTATATAGCAGCTTATGGTTATCTAGAAGTCTAAAATTTAGCTGTTGTTGATAAAGGAATTGAACACTACGTTTGAGAGATGTACACTGGTTTCGCAATAATCCGGGGGTGGCGGGTGCCACGGTTTCCACAGCGGGAGGTGCACATATACCGGTAGGGATACACGGAAGATGCGTGTATTTCGCGCTATTCGTGTATTTCACCTGGAGAAGCGTGTAGTCGGGCTGGTAAGGACATTGTCTGATGGTTTTTGTGTTGGGCGGTGTGTACTCCAGGTTGGTGCTACCGGGCAGGATGGCGACAAGCGTCGGTGATTCATAGTTGGCGTGTGCTATGGTTTCCACAGCGGGAGGTGCATGCGTACCGAGGGTATACAAGAAGGATGCGTGTATTCCGGGCTACCGGATAGGATGGAGACAAGCGTCCGTGATCCGGGGGTGGCGCGTGCCACGATTTCCACAGTGGGAGGTGCATGTGTGTATGAGGAGCGAGAAGAAAAAACTCTTTTGTGCATGGGTTTAAGGCCACTACCGAGTTATAGTGATGAGGTACGTAAAACATATATATCATAATATATATCAGGTGATAACAACACGTTAAAAATGTACTAAATAGTCGCCGAACCTTACGGGTTGCCGTTTCGTTCGTCTAGCTGTTGTGGTGGCAGACGTTGAGATAGTAGAGAGTAACGTAGGTTTTATCACCGGTGGTGCTGGGGTTGGGTCTGGCGGATTAGCTGAGTGGACGGTATTGTCCATGAACGCCGGTTCGGCTCCGTAGCCCGACGCGGTCTATCACAACTGTTTTTGGACCGATGAATTATCCTAAATGGTCCAGCATAATGAGGGCGAAGAGGCTGCTTCACCATGTGGCCACATACTGGCAATGTGCCAACTCCTTCGGCATATTGGACTGTTTGGCTTGAAGTCGCGGGAGTGGTGGGTGGAAACGACTCATGTAGTGTCGCAAGCGCGTCACGTAATCTCCATTAGCAAATGGTGATTGCCAAACCGGGGGGACATAATCACCAGGTAATGCGATGGTACGACCGAATGATAACTCGGCGGCAGTGGCTTGCAAAGGGGTTTCAAAGGTTGACATTAAACCTAGGAGGACAAACGGTAGGAATTCGGTCCACTTAGTATCTCCGTGTGCCATTAATGAGGCTTTGAGTTTCCTGTGCAACTTTTTCACCATACCATTCACAGCAGGCTGATAGGCAATCGTTCGGTGACGTTGGCAACGCGGGGTAGCCAGCATTTTACTGGAGGCGCCAGCGAAATGGGAACCTCGGCCCGATGCAACGTTACTCAAACAACCGAACTGTGCTACCCAACGTTCGAAGAAGGTCTGTGTAACTGTCTCTGAAGAGCAGTTTGGTAGCGGAACGGCCTCGGGACACCTGGTGAAACGGTCTATGCAGGTGAGGATGTATATATAGCCACTTGAAGGTGGTAATGGGACAACGAGTTCTACGTGGATGTTAAAGACACGCTTGACCTGTTCGACAAAACTCGTAATGGGCTTTTTGTGTGTCGGTGGAGTTTGGTGCGTGGACAATCACCGCACGCTTTAGCGTATGCACGAACGTCCCTACTGGCTTTCGGTCCGTTATGTAGACCAGTGGACTTATCCTTGATGTTGCAAAGACGACTTAAACTTTTCGAGCCGACGACAGTAGATGTCGTTAGCTGTCGGCCCGGGAGTTTCCCGCTGGCGATGTGCGATGGGCGCAGGGTTTAATGCAACGCCGCGCATCATCGCCGTATTTTTATTATGTCCAGCAAACGGGTGACCGAGTGCGACTACTGAAGTGTCAGCGGGATGAAGTGCGTGATCGTGACTTATAGTTGAGTGTGAGGTTTCGAACCTCATTGTGTAAAGCTGCAACCTCAGCCAAAAAATTTCGCATTGATGACTACCGTTATATTACCGTGTGTTCGTGATCGTCCTGCGGTTACCGTGGGAATAGGGGCATCCGAGTAGGGACGGATACATTCAGCGATGTTGTCCGCCATTTTCGCAAGTTCAGATAACGGAGTGCTTTTTGCAGCAACCAAGATGGTTTGCAGGCACTCAGGTAAACGCTGGAGCTATAGTTTCATTAGTAATGGCTCGTGCATGTGCGATAACCCCAGCAGGCGACGCATCTCCATTAATAAGGTAGATGGCTTTTGTTGGCAATTTCTAAGTTGATGAACAGATGCTGTAGCCTAGATCGTTTAGGCGGGACCGTACGGGAACTCACGACCTGTTTGACAATACGGTAGCGGTCACCTATGGGTGCAGCCTGGACTGCGCCGCGTACCTGTAACAACACATCCGCGGGGAGTTTCAACGTTGAATGTGAAAACATGGCGTATATATCGATTATATTTTTAGAACTAAATTCAGTTTCTAAAAAATTAAACAAATACTCAGGGTCTTGTGGAATAAATCTAAGTATTGTAATGATCATGAATGGCAGAATAACGCGTTTAGAATCATTTATGATGAACACGAGCAAATGATGCGAAAATGCACGATTAGGTGAGGTAAAAATTAACTGAAAACTCCGATGTAAGGCGGAAAAATGACGTACCGGATGAGATACATGAAAGATGCGTGTATTACGGGCTCACCAATTTGTAGTACACGAAGCCTTCGTTGATCACTTCGGGCTCAGCAATTTCTAGTAGACTGACCACTACAATAATGTTCCCAAGAATGTTGGAGAAAAGGCACAGGATATAGAAGATTTATCGCGGTTGCCGAAAGGTGTACGAAGGTACAGTGGAAGCAATCACGGAACACGAATCAACGAAAAATGTGTATCTAGGTCAATTGTTAGGTTAAGTAAAACAATGTTGTTACAGCGTCTATATAAATATTCTCAGATAAAGTATAAGAAAATGCTGACTTTAGAGCCATTTAGTAAATTTAAAATATATATCACAGCAAAATGGAAGGAAAATTTCGAAAAGAAAAGTGTCCGGGGCTCACCAATTTCTAGCGTTTGATCCAACGGAGATTTCACCATTTAGAACGTACGCCTTCTGATAGTTGTACCCGAAAATAAAACGTACCACAGCATACAAATCCAAAGCAATCACTCACGATAGACTTGTCCCAGAACCGAACCAATGAGCGGCGTGAATAATATATTCAATTTGTGTACATATTTACATGTATGATGGAGCGCGTCTATTCGCAAGGCTATTAGATGTCGTGACTGTAGCTGGAGGGCTTACAAATTCTGTGGAACTCACAGATCTAGACTGCAGGACATACAGACCAGTAATTCAGCTGTTGCGCTGCAAATGAAAGCTAAAACGGACTTCGAATCCCGACTTGCCATTAAAGCAAAGATTAACTTGAAAACGTTTTATGGCTATGTTCGGTCCACGCGATCATTAGGAGAAGAAATAGGTACGTTAGTGCAGTACGATGGCAATAAGGCTTTGACTGCACCGGAAAAAGACGATGCGTTGCATTTATTCTCCTGCGGTATTTATCGGCGCGATTCAGGTAACTGCTTAGAAACTCACGAGTGCAGAGCACCTCCCATTAGCTCGGTGGAGGTTAATCAGTAAATGGTCACCACAGTTCTGTTGCAGCTGGATAAAACTAAGTCAGCTGGCCCCGACGGCATACATCCGGCTATTCGTCAACCGCTCGCGAATATGGTTAGCCTTGCAATCAGAAATCTTTTCGAAGCTACCTTACTCCAAGGTATACTACCGGATGATTGTATCTCTATTGTATCTGTCTAGGCCTGGGCAACCTGACAGTATCTCAGCCCACATGCAGTCTATGACTGTGCGGCACTTTGCCTGGATCAGGCTTGTGCTTTCACTTCAATAGGCTTATTTCACCCACCTTTTGGTTCAAACATAGTCATCCTTAAATAAATAAAAAATTGTAACATCTAAAACATTAATTTTATGATTATCTATTTATAACGCTGCTGTAGTGTCAGGTTACCTAAGGTCTAGGCATGTCTCGTCACATTGCTACCCATCTTCATCGTAACCGTGCGTATTATAATCATTTTTACCATATCACCATATCCTTAACCGTGATCTGCTCATATTTGACCCATTTATGTATGAAAATATGGTTTACCATAATAAATTTACTAAAAAACAAAAAAGGAAAAAACGCCAAAAATGCAAAAAATACTGTTTTTTGGATCTTTTTTATCGTTTATAATCGATTTACTATTTCTCTTTAATAACCTCTCACCATAATGGTGAAGAGAATATCTTTAATTGTGTTCCAGTGTCTGCGACTCCCAAACCAACTCCGATACTGGCCCTTGCTCCTTCCGCATACGACTGATTCTTCTATATGAACCGAAAGCCCTACTGGCAAACAGTTTTGGTTTCCCTATTTCCGACAATTCTTCGATTTTCTGGATCGTACAACCGGCCCAAACCTCATGCAATTTAAACCACAATCTCTCCTCATCCCCTCCATTTTCTATTTTTTTCAATTCAACTTCGGCTTTTTATATACGTTTCTTCAATCACATCCACGAACATTCCGGAGCAGTCAATTTATATATTTATAAAAGAACTTTCTTCATTTCATAAATTTATTTTTACTGTGACAATTAAATCTTCATGGGCACCATTTCTTTTATAAATTTTTTTTTCTTTTCTTTTTTTTTCAATCTCTGCTCCAGAATCACTCGGATCCTCTCCATTTGCTTATTTGGACAAAATCTAGATGAATCTTCATTACTGTGTGACATTGCGCAAAAAAATTAATTTTCTTACCATTGTAAATTTACCATCCTTTATTAAACGGAAAAATATTCAAAAATTCCGCTTGATAAGGTCATTTTTACAATTTATTTATTTTGTACACATTGATAACCTGATCATGTTTTGCATGCCTTGGTTTACCAAGAATATAGTAATATTATAATGATTGGAAACGAGCGGCGGTAATAGCCATATACAAAAAGGGTCCCATTTCGGATGTATACAACTACAGGCCAGTAAGCCTGACAAGCATTCTTTGCAAGTGCTTGGAAAAAATCATTCGGCACAAGGTATGTAAACATTTGGTAGCCAATTCATTACTATCCGATGCCCAGCACTGATTCTGGGAAGGAAGGTCCTACCTAACCAATCTTCTAAGCTTTCTTGACGAAGTGACATTACACCTCGATGAAGGAAGAGTAGTCGAAGTCTGCTATCTTGATTTTCAAAAGGCATTTGACTCAGTGAACTATAGGTACCTTTTGCACAAACTAGGTATGTGTGGCGTCACAGGTGACCTACATCGATGGTTAAACAGCTTCTAAACTAATCGCACTAACTATGTTAGAATTGCAGGGGTGTGCTCGAAGGAATCCTTGATTCCCACTGGAGTGCCTCAAGGCTCTGTGCTTCGTCAATTACTTATCTTATTTTTGTAAACGACCTGGCAGCGTGCTCGAGTTCACGTTGCTTCTTGTTTGCTGATGATGTTAAGATCCTAGGAACCGACAGTAGAGATACACTTATCCCTTATTTAGAAAAAGTAATCGAGTGTACAAAGACCTGGGACTTGCCACTACACTTGTGGAAGAGCTGTCTTCTGACGACTGATTTAGCGACAACCCAACTAGAAATCGGTGAAGGAACTATCAGAATAGCTGCTGCTCAGAAAGTGAAGGATCTTCGCATCACTATAACAGGCGATTTTAAGTGGGCTACTCAATGTGCCAAACCTGCAAACAAGGCTCGCAGAGAATTGTTCAGACTTCGCTCCGCGTTATCTTGCCGAAATCCTTCAATCTTCATTTCCCTAAACAAAGTAGTCGTTCAACCTCACTTGGATTACTGCGTTCAATCCTGGACACCGTACATAAAAAAATAGCATGTATCGAAAGCGTCCTGCGCCTTGCGACTAGGATGGTTGAGGGTCAGACAGGTAAAACCTATGAGGCTAGACTCAAGGACCTCGGTTTGTTCTCACTAAATAGATGGCGGCTGCAACGTGACCTAATAGAAGCCTTCAAGATTCTAGAGGGTCTTACAGGTGATAATATTACTGAAATCCTTAAACTTGCCCCTAAAGCAGCTACAAAAGGGTAATTCTATGAAACTTCTTAAGAGTAGACTCAGGTTGCTGGGACGTGAGCGCTTTTTCAGCAACCGTGTGGTCAACTTCTGGAACAAGCTCCCAGATTGCATAGCAAGCCTCTCAAATGTGTTGAGCTTTAAAAGGGAATTAGACGTTAAATGGGCTATCATATTTCCGCATATTGTCTAATAAAAATCTTTAAAAAAACAAAAAACGTATTTTTACATTT